>PVJI01013830.1:0-46399 GCA_004026765.1 Micronycteris hirsuta
AAAAAAAAATAGAAAACTCCATTGTAATTAAAGCAGAACAAAACACATATTAATTTAAATAATTTGAATTTTGTTTTATTTCAAAATTCTCTCAGGTTTCGCTCAGGTAATATTTTATGTAAATTGTCACAAATAAGTAGTCGTTCTATTTTATAATCACAGAAAGGAGCAATAAACATGTCCTCCTGACATTTCTTACAAGGTCCTTCATGACCCAGCTCTTGCCATCTTCCTTGCAATGAAGAGAAATGAGCAAAACAGAGCTGGCCACACAGCTTGAAGATTGATTCTCTCTGTTTGAAGGCAGTGACTGTGTCAGTGTTTTGTATAGTAACTGGCATTTAGTGGGCGCCTAATACATGTTTGTTAAATAAGCAAGTTAAATGAGATCACTCAAAAGTAATAAATATGGAATTTTAAATGGGATAAGGGAGTTGGGTCTCATGAAATGAAATAATTTACAAGATCATTTGAAAACAGGATTTGAAGCCATGATATCCTGATTCCCTAACTCCCATCTACATCCATCTCGATCTCTAAAAAGTGTATTTTCAGAACTATAGATTGAAATCCACAGTGATAGTTACACAATCCATATAGTGTTGGGGAGTATGGGAATATAAAAGTGAAAGGGTAGGGTACAAAGATGCCTTAGTCCCCGTCCATCCACCAGAAATGAAATTGCAGATCAGAAAGATGGGCTTAGTGGGAAGTGGTTGGGGAGAATAAGGCGAGAAGATGCTCAAATGCTTAGAATTCCACAGGAGCCACATTGTTTTATTTATTAGATGAATCATCTCAGTTGTTTCAAAAACATCACTAAAATTCTCCAAATATAGATTTGCCTTTGAGCTTTAGGACACTTGGAAATCAGATAATTTCACTGTTGATCTTTATTGTGGATGACCTCACCCAGCAGAGAAACCCAAAATCTGAAGTGCACTTCATCCTGAAAGTTTTATCTAGGCCTCAATCTTTTCTCACATAGACATCTTTAAAACAAATATGATTTACATTTAAGCTTTAATAAAGTGAAATATAAGGCAAGTTTCAAATATTCTTTGGCAACAAATTAATGCAGCCTTAGGAATATTAAATCTGTTTAACATTATTCAAATTTTGATTCCATTATAATTTAAAACCAATACTATAGTACATCTAAAATGTACTATATGATGTGCCTAAATGTACTTTATGATGGTACTAAATATGGTCATTTTTTTCCATGAGGCATGTATATTTTTTCTTAAGTTGGAAGATTTTTATTATTTCATCCTACTGAAATCTCTCTAAGAAAGTAAAAAATATGGTATGGCCTATTTATTGACTTAGGAAATAGTAATAAGTTTTAATAAAGTTTTACCCATGAATAATAAAATTTATCAAAAAATAAATTTTATCTATGGAGCATTGTACTTTCAACTTCTCTTTGATTTTTTGTTTGCCATTAGATCACCACAGAAAGTGACTTGCCTAATAGTGCCTTGATTTTTATACTAAAGTGAATGATACCCATAGAGGTTAATTTCTTTATGCAGGTTCACAGAACTAGTTAGTAGCTAAACTGGGACTTGTGTTATCCCAGACTGCAGACTAACATAAAGAAAATATTTAGAATTTACAACCAATGGAAAAATGCATTGCATTTTTAATATATGTGTATAAAAAAAAAAAAGCTCTGCATTACACCTGACAAGTCCAGTGACCTTACAGAGTGATTTGATAAAAAATTCCTACCTGGGCAGATCATAGTGTGTAAGCACACCCCAGGCCTATAACTGCCCTAGTAAAAGGTTTATCTTTTCCTTAAGCAAGCTCTGTTCATTGTTCTTTTGCATCTAGTTTAGCATACCTTTGAAATGCCAGGGTGATTCTATTTTACAGAACCCCTTGGAAGTATAACCACCCTCAAGGAAGCACATAATCTTGTTAACTATTTTGTAATCAAATAGCCTTCATGTAATCTTCCTATGTTCACTCCATATTTCCAAATGTATAAAAGAAACTGAAAAACTGCCATTCTCCTGAGCAGAGTGTTTGAGATTTTCCTGGCACATTCTCAGTTTGGCTCAAATAAACTAAAAAAGTTACCCACAGGTTTGGATATTTCTTATGTCAACAGATTACAATGCTACATTTACTATGTAGTGATGATACATCTGTTAGATCAGTGGTCCATAACATTTTTGGCACCAGGGCCCGGTTATTTATCCATGGTGGGGAGGAGACAGACAGGAAACAAAGCTCAGGCCACAGCCTGGTTCCTAACAGGTCGCAGACCAGTCCCAGTCAGTGGCCCAGGGACTGGGGACCCCTGTGTTAGCCAACTGCTAATGTGGGCAATTGATCTCTCTCTAAGGTAAAAAATAGAATTTCCCATTTAAGAGGCATCTTTCTCTAACTGGTTTATTTCATTTAGCATAATGTTCTCTAGTTCCGTCCATGCTGTCACAAAGGGTAAAATTTCCTTATTTTTCCTGCCAAGTAGTATTCTATTGTGTAAACATACCACAGCTGTTTTATCCATTCATCAGAATAAAATAAGAGGTGTTTGAAACTTCCAGACCTATACACATTCCTAGTCATCTTTCAACAATCAACTCTGCCTGTCACTTTCTTTGCAAAATCTTGGTACCTTCCTCACTGCCCAGGTTAAGTGATCTCTCTCCTCCTCTCCCAGGACACTCTTTTCATAATCATATAATCATGCTTACCCATATTACATTGTGTTATGATCGTCTGGTTATATGAATATTCTAGAAGGAAAGGTGCTTGGATATATTCATATTTGTATCCCTAGCATTTGGTGTAGTGCTTACTATAAAACAAGGGTTTGATGAATGAAATGAAGCTGAAGTCTATAAGTTAGTATTAGAATTCTAGGAAGATTAAGTACAAAGAAATTATAAAGCTATAAATAAAAGATCAGATCTATAACAGTAAGCTTTGGGAGTCATGTTACAGAATGCAGCAGAAAAGCAGGAGTAAGGAAAAAACATGATGATTAAACAAGACAGACATGTGAGTGGTCCATTTATTTCATCCAGATCAGAATAGATGATGAGGAATTTGACAACTTAAGTCAGAACGAACCAATCTAGGAGCAGGGTTAAGGCTGAAGCCAGTTTCCCAAGTAATGAAATCCTTCGCCAAAGTCCATGCTACAAAGAAGAATGATTGCTCATAGCAGAATCAAGCAAAATGAAGTAGATTAGCACTTCCAAAAAACAAGGGTCATCCTCATGAACTGGAAAGATTGTGTAACATAAGGCCTTTCAAAGAGACCACTCTTTATGAACGCATCTTTGACAGCATCATAGCCAACCCCACAACCCAAGAGCCAGAATTCTAAGACTTGTGAGCTGAGGCAGGGAAAAAGGAAGGGGTTCAAAATGTTTTCAGATGCTTCTTAATATCTTAGAACCATCCACTCCTTTGGGATTCCAATTAAACAAATCAGTACGCACACATAAACACACAATTTTAAGAGTCTAGCATAGAAGGGAAAGGGAAGCATTTTTTCTTTCAACAAATAAACATATAAAACAAAAGTGACAAATTATAAAGAATTATGAAAGAGAAAATATCTAGAAATGGTAAAGTAATAATTCATAAAGATAACTACATTAAAATTAAAACATATTATTTAAAATTATTATTTAAAAAGCAAAAGACAATAAAGTCACAATAAAAAGACAAAAACTAGCCACAAATTGGTAAAAGATATTTTCAATGGAAAAATTTGACATTGAATTCGAATCTAGATTTTATAAAAATATATGAATTAGTAAGAAATAGTGCAAACACCAAAAATAAATTTGTGCAAAGGTTTGGAATAAAGAATAGAAAATAAATATATAAAAAGAGACTCAATTTCACTCTACATTCTAAAAACACAAATTAAAACAAAAACAAAATATTTCTCATCTATTACCTTTATCAAAATGAAAAGACTGGCTATAACAAGTAGAGTGAGGATGCAGATAAGGAGATAGGCTTCCATCCTACTGTACAAATGTAAACTAGTAGAACCACTTTGGAGTAACATGTCCATGTCCTATATAATGGTGATTCCAAATTCAATTATGTACTGTAAGTTATTGTTTATGTATAAAATCACAAAATATAATTATTATTTTAATACTATTTATAATAGAAAAGAATTGGAACCTAAATAAGATACTAGGTCTAAAATAGTATACCAAAATCTATCAAATGTTTAAATATTATCTAAATGGCTTCACTATACGGAAATAGACTCAAAGATTTCCAGGTTATTCTACAAGGTAATATTTGTCTGACACCAAACAAAAAGCATCACTGAAAATTAATCTCTATATTAATTTCACTTGTGAACCTAACAGAAAATAGCAAATAAAATATGAACTTGAAATAATACTATCTAAACAGATATGCAAATTCATACAGCTTATTACATTTATGGACTAAGGCCTATGAAATAACTGTAAATAAAACAATTATGAACTATGCTAGGAACTTCTACTTCTGGCAATGTCAAAATAACTGGAACTAAATTCACCCTGGTGGGATAAACCACCATAAAATTGGTGGGGGGGAATGCATGAGGCAATTGTTTTCAGACATTGGACAGCAGGGAGTGCAGACTGCAATTCTTGAGAGGAGAGAAACTTGAGATGAGCCTCATGATTGTTCTGGATCTCTACAGGAAGCTACAGATCAAGCAGAGATCAGAGTATGTGGCTGCTTACATGAGCTTACCATGGAGCAGCTGCTACAGTGCAAACACAGATAATAGAAGTCAAACAGCACTGAGAGACGTCAGAGTTCCAGTCCTAGCCAGTAAGGAGAAACCATCTGAGTCTCAAGAAAGGCCCTAAATTAGGAATAAGGTACACATGTATAGTAATATCTATACTAGACTGGCCCTAGAAAAGCCAAAATCCAAGCCTCAATAATATTTGGCTTCCTATAAATCCACACTATCTTGGATGTCTATTCAAGATGTCAGCCAGAAACAAACACCACCAAACCAATACTCTCTAGGGGAATCATCCAATGCATCTTCATTTGTTAGGTATCCCAGTAAACAGGAAAATGTAACCTATAGTTTTAAAAAAAACTAGACGTAAAATCCCAACATAGTTCTGGTATTGGATTTCAAAGATAATAACGTTAAAGCAACCTTTTGTATATTTGTGAAGAGAATATTCATAGATACATATGTACCCTTAAATATCCCAAGCCTGGTAAGCATGTAGTGAACATCCCTTTTCCATATATTTCTCTCTCATCCTGCATAAAATCATAAAGTTAGATTCATTTGCATCACTCACAGTATGTTTTTTATTTATTATAAAAATACATATGCATTGCCCAGCTGGTGTAGCTCAGTGGACTGAGCACAGGCTGGGAACCAGAGGGTCCCGGTTCGATTCCCAGTCAGGGCAACCCAGTCTGGGTTGCGGGCCAGGTCCCTGGTGGGGGCCATGTG
This sequence comes from Micronycteris hirsuta, assembly GCA_004026765.1. Classification (NCBI taxonomy): domain Eukaryota; kingdom Metazoa; phylum Chordata; class Mammalia; order Chiroptera; family Phyllostomidae; genus Micronycteris; species Micronycteris hirsuta. The sequence continues at coordinate 5,474 of PVJI01013830.1, forward strand.
AGAGGCAACCATACATTGCTCTATCTCCCTCCCTTCTCCTCTCTCTGAAAATGAATAAATAAAATCTTAAAAAAAATACATATGCATTTTAATAACATAAATAAAAGTTGAAAGATGAGCAAAAAGTGATTTTTCTTTACTATCCACTTCTTGATGCCACCCTCTTTAGCTAAGTAATATTTGCTGAAAAGAATTAAATCCTTCTCTGAAACTTTGATTCAATTTCCTTTTAAAATTTTAATTGTGCGTCTGGATTACTTTTTTGTTATTGAACATTTTTTCACATTAAAAGTCACATGCTCTTGCATTGTTTGGTTTGTGTGTGTGTGTGTGTGTGTGTCGAGTTTTGTAAGTTCTTTATAAATTTGGGATATTAACCCTTTATCAGACATATCAAGGAATGTGTTCTCCCATTCAATGGGTTGTCTTTTTATTTTGTTGATGATTTCCTTTGCTGTGCAAAAACTTTTTGGTTTGATATAGTCACACTTGTTTATTTTTTATTTTGTTTCCCTTGCTTGAGGAGATATATCAGAAAATTACTACAAGAGGTGTCCATAATTTTACTGCCCATGTTTTCTTCTTGGATTTATATGACTTTGAGTCTAAAATTTGTCTTTAATCCATTTTTAGTTGATTCTTTGGTTTGGCGTAAGAAGGTGGACATATCATTTTTTGCATAAATATGTCCAATTTTCCCAACACCACTTACTGAATAGACTACCTTTAAAAAATTGTATGTCCTTGCTTCCTTTGTCCAATATTAATTGACTATAAAGGTGTGGGTTTATTTCTGACCTCTCTGTTCTGTTCAATTGTTCTCTGCGTCTGCTTTTATTCCAGTTCTATACATACTATTTTGATTACTATGGCCTTACAGTATAGTTTGATATTAGGTAGCATGATTCCTCCAACTTTGTTCCTCTTTCTCAACATCACTATAACTGTGTGGGGCTTTTTGTGGTTCCATATGAATTTTTAAAGTATTTGTTTTAGTTCTGTGAAATGTGTCATTGGTCTCTTGATAGGAATTCCATTGAATCTACAGATTTCTCTGGATGATATGGACATTTTAATGATGTTAATTCTTCCTATCCATGAACACAGTATGTGCTTCCACTTATTTGTATCTTCTTCAATTTATTTCTTCAGTGCCTTATTACTTTCTGAGTACAGGTCTTTTACATCCTTGGTTTGGTTTATTCCTAGGCATTTTATTCTTTTTGAAGTACTTGTGAATGGGATTGTTTTCTTAATTTCCATTTCTGATAGTTCATTATTGGCATATAAAAATTCAACTAATCTGGATATTCATTTTCTATCCTGCTACTTTTCTGAACTCATTGATCAGTTCTAATAGTTTCTTAGTGGATGCCTTAGGGTTCTGTATATACAGTAACGTGTCATCTGCAAATAATGGCAGCTTTACTTCTCCCTTTCCAATTTGGATGCCTTTTATTTCTTCTTCTTGTCTGATTGGTGTGGCTAGGATTTCCAGTACTACGTAGAATAAGAGAAGTAAAAGTGGACTTCCCTGTCTTCTCTATTGTAAGTGGAACACTTGTAGTTTTTGCCCATTAAGTATGATGCTGGTGGGTTTGTCATATATCACTTTATTATGTTTAGGTATGTTCCCTCTATTCTCTCTTTTCTAAAAGTTTTGTTCATAAATTGGTCCTAGATTGTATCAAATACTTTTTTCTGCATGATATGATCATGTGGTTTTTATTCTTCATTTTGTTTCTGTGGAATATCACATTTATTGACTTTTGAATGTTATACCAACCTGGTATCTTCAGAATAAGTCCCACTTGATCATAGCGTATGATCTTTTTGTTGTAAAAAAAAAAAATGGGCAAATGACCTGAATAGACACTTCTCCAAAGAGGACATACAGATAGCCAATAGACATATGAAAAGATACTCAACATCACTCATCATTAGAGAAATGCAAATTATAACCACAATGAGATACCATCTCACACCAGTCAGTGTGGCTATCATCAATAAATCAACAAACAACAAGTGCTGGTTTGGATGTGGAGAAAGAAGAACACTTTTGCACTGTTGGTAGGAATGCAGATTGGTGTAGCCACTGTGGAAAACAGCATGGATATTCCTCAAAAAATTAAAAATGTAACTGCCTTCTGATCCAGAAATTCCACTTCTGGGTATTTATCTGAAGAAACCTAAAACACTAATTTGAAAGAATATAAGCATCCCTGTGTTCATTGCAACATTATTTACATTAGCTAAAATTTGGAAGCAGCGCAAGTGTCCATCTATAGATGAGTGGATAAACAACTACGGTACACTTACACAATGGAATACTACTTGGTCAAAAAAAGAAGAAAATTTTACCCTTTGTGACATCATGGATGTGCCTGGAGAACATTATGCTAAGTGAAATAAGCAATTCAGAGAAAGACAAATACTATATAATATCATTCATATGTGGAATCTAATGAGCAATGAATTAACAAGAAAAATAGAGATAGAATCATAGAGAGCAGGCTGATAGCTCTTTGGGGGTAGGTGAAGGGGTTTAGGGATTGAGCAAAAAAGAAAAAAGAAAAAGGACTTGCCTTGGCTGGAGTGGCTCAGTGGATTGAGTGTGGGCCTGTGAACCAAAGGGTCTCTGGTTTGATTCCCAGTCAGGGCACATGCCTGGGTTGCAGGCCAGGTCCCCAGTAGGGGGCATGTGAAAGGCAGCCACACATTGATGTTTCTCTCCCTCTCTTTCTCCTTCCCTTTCCCTCTCTCTAAACATAAATAAGTAAAATATTTAATAAAATAAAAATTAAAAAAAGAAAGAAAAAGGACTCATGAATACGGACCACAGTTTGGTGACTGCAGGGGGGAGGACGGTGGGTGGAGGTTGAAGAGAGTATAAGGGGGATAAATGGTAATAGAAAAAATACAATAAAAATTTTTAAAAATAGTCACAAGTTAGAATTATTTTATGAACAATAAACTAAAGTATATTCTCCTCAGGTACATCAGTAAACAAATTCTACTTGTATCACTTAAAACATTCTAAAGCATCATTTTCAATAACTTTAATATTAAGATATATCTGTGCTGAGGAATCTCTACTTTTTCTAGCCCTTTAGTAGCTCTGTTTGCTCTTACCATCATATATGGTCATTTTTTTTTTTACTTGAAAACATTAGTTTTGATCCAGTTCTAAAAACTGTGTACCTATTTTTGTAAAATATTTATTGGCAATAGTTTCCTTTTACTTTAAACAAATTTGTTAAAAACAATTATGGGTCAAATGTATTTTAACAAAAAAAATTAAACTTCTGAAAAATTATAAAAACTCTAATTTTATCTGGGGCTGGTTTTGTCAAATTCTTTATTAATACATATGTATTCTGATATTTTAAATTTAAAATGTCACTTGAAACCATGTGCTTTTGGATCTAAGATGAAATATTATTTCAAACTCTCTTGTCTAGCCCTCTATCTTGTAACTGATATTACCATAAAAGCAAGTTAAGTCAACTGAATTGATTTGTTATGACTATTTAGCAGTTATTAAGAAACCAAGCTTTCTAATTCATACCACATGCTGAAACAATGCTTCCTACTTGTCTAATCTTTGACTATCAACAGTTCTATTGACAGTCACTCCAAAAATCTAGTATTTGTAGAAAATCAGCCAATTACAAATATCACTTTATGCTTTGAACTATTCCAACCGGATAAAACTATTGTTGACACTGAAGGAGTTCAGAACATGCCTCACCAAGATGTGCCACTTAGACATGTGGATATTTTGAGCGGAAGGCAATAGAGACCCTGCAAACTCAGGGGACACTTCTGCCCCTCCTTTTACTACCAAGAGAAATCTAAATTAGGGGCCTTGCCCACAGTAAGAGTCATTACCAGAAATAACTTTTTATCATCCATCAACATGGCAGGGCAAAAATCTAATTACTGAACATCTGCTCTTCTTATCCTGCAAATGACCTTCCTTCTCTCTGAAAGATGTGTTACCTTATGCCTTGGTTCCGAATGCCATATACATTCCATCTTACCTTTCTTTCTCTGAATCTCTCCTGTACATGGGGTTCTAATATGTATGGATTATGTGAAATTAAATTTGGTTAATTTATTTCTTGCTAATCTGTTTCTTGTATATTTAATTATTAGACCAGCCGTTAGAAGGGTAGGCAAAAAAATGTTGTTTCTCCCAAATAACTTAGAAAACAGAATGCTGAAAAACAAGTTTACATTAATTCCTAAAAGTTTTTAAATTAATCGGCTTTGTAAAAATTTATGAAATTATGTATTATACAATTCTCATGCATGTATATAAAAAGATATATGTGAAGACACACAGACAACTGAACTTCAGTGAATGCATGTGTTGGATCGGGAAGTCAACATAAGCAGTTTATTACATCAATTTAAAGTGGTAAATTTATTACCTTATCTAAATGTTGTTGTCCTAATGATCACACAAAATGATATTATATGCTTAGTGGACTTGGTAACAGCTTGTGCAATCTTTATATCTAGGTCATTAATTCAAATCCAGTTTAGGATGCAACTACTTAAATCGTTACTGGTTTTGAGTTTTTCAATGTTCTATTACAAATAGCAAGTGTTGTGCTTTTAATTTCATTTGAAACTATATTTTGACAATGACAATGCATTATTTTTCCTGCATTTATCTTCACCTGGTTCTGTATTTCTTCTATAAATAGCTAAACAGAAAATAAAATGTAATTAATAAATTTATTGTATAGCAGTAATAGTTTTCAGTTCCACCCTTTAAAAAATGTAAGAGAAGCCTGTAGATCAACTTCTCGTATTTCCTAGACTAGAAACATAGGTGCAAAATCAAAGACGACGACTAATTGTTAGTTCTTTCGAAATGAGAGGAACAATCATCAGAGGATTTTTACATTTTTAAATATATTTTACTGATTATGCAATTATAGTTGTCCCATTTTTTCTCCCCTTATTGCCCTCCACCCTGTAACCCCTTCCACCATCATCCCCCCACCTTAGTCTACATCCATGGATCATACATATAAGTTCTTTGGCTTCTCCATTTCCTATATTATTCTTAACCTCCCCCTGTCTGTTTTGTGCCTATGAATTATGCTTCTTGTTCCCTGTACCTTTTCCCCCCATTCTCTCCCTCTCCCTCCTCACTGATAACCCTCCATATGATCTCTATTTCAGTGATTTTGTTCCTATTCTGTTTCCTTTGTTTTTTAGGTTCAGTTGTTGATAGTTGTGAGTTTGTTGTCATTTTACTGTTCACAGTTTTGATCTTCTTTTTCTTAGATAAGTCTCTTCAACATTTCATATAATAAGGGCTGGGTGATGATGAACTTCTTAAACTTGACCTTATCTGGGAAGGACTTTATCTGCCCTTCCATTCTAAATGATAGCTTTGCTGGATAAAGTAATCTTGGATGTAGGTCCTTGCCTTTCATGACTTCAAATACTTTGTAGCCCCTTCTTGCCTGCAAGGTTTCTTTTGAGAAATCACCTGATAGTCTCATGGGCACTCTTTTGTAGGTAACTGTCTCCTTTTCTCTTGCTGCTTTGAAGATTATTTCCTTATCTTTAATCTTGGGTAATGCAATTATGATGTGCCTTGGTATGTGCTTCCTTGGGCCCAATATTTTTGGGACTCTCTGAGCTTCCTGGACTTCCTGGAAATCTATTTTCTTGGCCAGATTAGGGAAGTTCTCCTTTATTGGGGTTGTTGAGACACTAGGAACAAGTAAAGATGCTTTGGTGAGGTGACACATATGGCTGAGTTGGGGGGAGAACAATTTTCCATACCCTGACATAGATCATAGCTTTTCTAAACTTGAAGAAATGGTGAGTGACTATAAATAGTTTTTATGTAAAAGGAATGACTTTGAGGTAGAAAGGACAGAAAGACATACCTGCACATAAAAGGCATTGAAGGATGACACACTTTAAAGAAAGTAGAAAATTCTTAGTAGCATATTTAGAAAAACTGAACCACAGTGCAAAACTAACATACACAATTAATAGATATTCACCAGGTGGCCATGAGGTTCTCATTTTAAGGTAAGAGAGTCAACTGAGCAAAGACATCATTAAGATATACAAATTCACAGGTATTTCCAACTCATCAAAGGTATAGAAAGTGCCTATTTTGTTTTGGGTTTTGTTTCATAACAAAATCTTACAGGAGCCAGTTAGTGAAGCAAGAGAGCTACTTACCAAATTAATATTAAGATAAATCTACATATATTAAAAATAACATAATTTGACCACAGCTGAGCTAGCATTCAAGGTTATAAGCTCAGTATTTCTAATGATAACACAGTAAACATGAGTCATGTTGTGTGTGTGAACAAAGAAGCAGCTATTTTTGTTTTCTCATTTTAATTTGCTGCTCTGTATGGTAAACTTGTGTGTTATGTTTGTAAATTAGATTCAATCTAAATGTATATGTGAGATTGGAATTTGGCAGTCCTCAAGCTTCTGTGGATTTTATACATATGAGATTTGCTATGCATGATATAAACTTCTTGTTTAAACTTCCTTCTTTTTTTATTGACTTCCTGTTTGCATAGTGCTTGGAAAAATTATCCTAGTAGGTGTTTGAACAGCTTGAGATCAGTTGACCTGAGAACCATTTTTCTATGATCTAAGCACTTGGCTGGAGTTAAACATTCAAATAGTTTGATAGCTAACATCCTTTTTAAGCTCCAACTGTTATCCCTATTTTTTTAAAGCTGGTAGTATAACACGGATTTTAAGGGTCTGTATCATTTCTAAAATACAATGATTTTTTTAAACAGTACTTTAATTTACATGGGCATTTCTACTCACCACACTCTAGTAAATCTGCAAACCCACAATTACAAAACAAGGCAATACTTTCATAGTGCTAGTCAAAGTTTTATTTCTATAAATTGTAAGTATAGGATATTAACTTCTACCCAAAGACTAATTAATTTAAAAGAAAAATAAGTGTATTAAGTGCAAATTAAAAGGTTTAAGGCTTTTAATGTAAGGTTTCAAACTATCACCTTTTCCTAGCCTAGTGGAATTATAATTAACAAAAATACTTCTCTTTTTATTATACATAGAATTGTCTTTTAAAAGTATATATAATGAGAAAAGTATGTAAATATACATTTAAAGTGCAATAGTGTACAACAACCATTATAAAGTAAGGAAAGTAATGCTATAAAAATGAAGAAAACATTCTTCAACACATTGTGGAAGTTATCTTCAAAGCCTGGCCCATGAGGTTAGAACCGCAAGTTTCCACATACATGCCCACATTTGCATGAACATAAATATTTTACATTCTTCTGATGGCATGGTATACATGTTAGAATGAACAGTAGCACAGTCACTGAGAGAAACAGAAAAAAAGAAGTGAGCTGCTGCATTACGTGAAGTCAAGCCTCTTGGAGGATAGAAAGCAGATCTTACTGGGTAGGTATCTAGTGTATCTATGTTCTCATCAGAGATTCGCTGATCCAGGGGCGCACGGGGATATTGGAACAAATTCATGCAGCTGGTACAAATTCAGATTTCTGCCAACTCTATTCTCTCTTATGCTTTCATTGTTGGAATAATGACATGTTGAGATAAAGGTTGTGTACAAAAGCCTAAAAAAGTTCTTTGGGCGGAAATGGCTCTATGGCTCTTGGGAGCTGCAAAAATCATTCTCACTTTTAGCACAGCTTTTCTACTGGGCCTATAACTATTTTGGAAATGTCTATTACCTTCTAATTAAGATGAAAGTCCTAAGGAGAATAAAAACATAGTTATTTTGCTAAGTCACCTGGATTCAAACTACTGTCAAAGTATTCATTTTTTCTAGTATTTTTGCTTCCAAGGAGGATCAGATCAGCACATGAGCTCGAAAGGGGTCAACAAACCCCTTTTCTGTGAAGGACAAGAAGAGAGTGAACATTTTAGGCTTTTGTGGGCCACACAGCCTCTGTCACGGCTCCTCAGCCCCGCCACTGTAGAGTGAAAGCAGCCCCAGACAGTACACACACAGATGAGTGTATCTGTGTTCCAACAAAACTGCAACTATAGACACTGAAATTTGAATTGTATATAATTTGTATATTTCAAAATTTATTCTTGTTTTTTCTTCAACCACTTTAAATATAAAAATAATTCTTATCTTGTGGGCTGTGCAAACCCAGGTGGCATGCTGGATTTGGCCCGTGAGCTATAATATGCCCATCTAAGTGTAGAGCACAATAGTATACACTGATGAAAAATGAGAAAAGTTTCTTAACAAAGATTTTTACTCTTTTTATTAGGTATTAAGTTCTATTTCAATATGTTTTGCTAATTAGCTCCTAAAGTATGTCATACTCCTGGCTTGTATTTTAGTTCAAGAGAATCCCAATTTACTGAAGCAGTTAATACTGAGTTGCAATTTAAAAATGTGAAAGTCCTCAAAAAAACTCAAGTTCTAACTACTAGGTTAACCCATTAAATGGCTGCCATTACTGTGTTTATATACTTGACATATAAGATACTTTTCATGCCATTAGTTTTCATGTGAAATGAACAAAAATTATAGATTTCCATGAATTAGAAGAAACCTTAGCCCCTTAGGCACCAATGAGATGGTATGGTTGAATACTTTATAACATGGCCAGTGGGATCACTGGTTAAGATTTTCCACTGTGCCTTCTAGATGGTCTTTCACAATGAAGATTGTCACTCCACATTTACATTTGATATTTTTATTTTGTTTTTAATTCTGCTTCCTGAGACACTATTGAAAGTACAAGAAATTATAGCCTTTGCTGGAAACAAAGGGAGGAGATGGTGTCAAGACAATGAAGCCAGGAAGCTGCTTCTGTGTGTATGGTGTCTGTTGAATAAATCAAATTCAAGTTGTCACGGATATACTTTTGCTCTAAGTGTTTCTAGTAAGAAAATCATTTCCAGCTAACCCCTCATTAAAGAGAAAGTGAGAGAGATAGATCAAGTAACGTACAAAGTCATCAGCAGCGTATTTTTGTTTTTAACTTGGCTTGCAGACTAAAAGAAAGGTGTGCCACTGGCTGCCAAGGCTCAGATAAACTCAGATTCCCTCTCTGTGCCCCTTATTCTCAGTTCCTGGCATACATTATATGCCCAAGGAATATTCTTAAATGAATAAACTGAAATTGTAGGTTCACTTTAAACCAGCTCTAATACCCATCTGTGACTTCCTGGAGATTTTCGTCTTCCCAGAAAAGTCATTCTTGTGAGCCTTGTATCCTCATCAGAATGTCACATGAACACTTAATGCAATACCTGGGATGTAGAAAGTGCTCAACGAACTTTTAGCTATAATTATTCTTTCCAAATTCTGTTTCTTATAAGTCTAGACATTTTGTTTAAATGCATGTGAAGTAAGTTGAAATAAGCTCATAATCGTTTAGTGCGTATTTTTACTCGTTTTATACTACAAAAGAGAGACCCAGATGTGCACTTCAGTTTTAAAAACTAAGATGCTGAGAATGTTTTTAAGATGATCAAATGTTTAAAAATCCTTCAGATCCTATCATCCAATAAGTTATCTTTAAGACTGTCTATGTATAAACATCATATAAATTACTGAAAAAATATGTTTTCTATGTCAATTGGAGCATACATTTTAAAACCTAAAATCCTTTTAAATATATAGTTCTCAAAACAATTTTATGAGTTAGATACCATTCATAATACTTCTCTTGTGCAGAAAGGAAACCGACTCACAAATATATTAAGCCATTTTCCTAAGACCACAAAATTTATAGCGGCAATGCCACAATCATAATGCAGGCAATCTGATTGCAGGGTTCTTGCTCCAAACCAGCACAAGAACTCACATAGCAAGATTGCCTTAATTATTGTGACATTAAAATCCCATACATTAAAATTATTATTTCATACAAAACACCTACATATTAATGGCATAACCTAAAGCTTAGGTTTCTCCTGAAATTTTTCACTGAGCAAATAATATCAGATTAAGATATGAAACAACTCAAGCATAAAATATTTATTGAGCACCTACTATGATCCAGGGTTGGTCCAGACAGTTTAAGTGTATTAATCAACAAAATAGACAAAGATCCATGTTGTTGAGGAGCTCACAGTTTAGCAGGTAATTTTAGTTGTCTTCGAATTCTCTTCCCTATGTTGGACAACATTTTTTAAGAATTTCTGTATGATAAACATAACCGATACACAGATATAATCATCATCCTAAAATTGATATCCAATTTTGAGGCAAATGAGATTGTATTCCTGTTTTAATCACCATCATAGTATCTGTTAGTGATGCTTTCCTTCCTCTTTTTTTTTTAACAACTGCTAACCATTATACTTGATCACCAGCAAAGGGGAAAGTTAAGCAGCTGCCTGTCCAACCACAACCAGCCATTTTGCTGTGATCACTTGGCTTAGCTTTCCCTGAAAGAAGTAAGGTCTACCCTCAGGAAGTCAGACAGAAAATCAACATTATTATTTCCATTGCTAGCCTTTTGTAGAAGTTTTAAAATTTATATTCATTTCACTCCTAAAATAATTTTACTCATTCCATCACTTTCAGAGTTAGTTATAATGTAAAAAGAATATTTTCTCTTTATTTACATTTTAATATCTATACAGATTTCTAAATTAAAATAATATTTATAAATAATAAAACAAACAATACTTAAAGAAGTTAAATGGTTAATTTTGTTTTAAGATATGGGGAAATGAACTGTTTTAGTATACAATCTAAATCATCCTTAATAGTTCTTATAAAATAGCAGATTATTAATGCAAAAAAAACTACAAATCCAAATTTCAAGAAAAACTTTTAAATGACCTGAACAAAAATGTAAGTTAACATTAAGACATTTGAAGTCTTATTTAGACTATTTGAACTTTCTACATCATGTACAATTTCAGATAAGGGAGCAAAAACGCCAAGGGGTTGTTGTGACATATGCAGAGCAGCACAGGCTTTGAATCTGAAAAACTAGCTTTGAATTTGACTCTGAAACTTTAACAAACTGGTCTGGGGCTTTGGTATACATTTTCTGAGCCTTAGTTTTATTATGTAGAAGACAGATAATGATGCTGTATCCATGTACATAAAGCTCTCCTCACATAGAAGTATTTACTCTATGGTAGATATAATTATTTATGAGAAGAGTGCTGGGTTTAAGAAAGATTTTTAAAATCCTACAAAGAAAGACACAAAATGCTAATTCCAAAAACATATGTTTTATACAGTTAAAAATTTTTGAGAGGAACAAATGATGGTAACAGACTGATTCAAACCAAGGCAGGATTTCTGAATATATGCCAAGAAGTGTATCATAATAGTAGCCTTTTGAAAAGCAACTTTGGGTCAAACACTGTTAGAAACTTTGTTCTGTCAGGTATCCCTCAAGATAAAATTGAGTCACGTGCTAGTGCACGAAAAGACCAAGAAAGGAGTACGTGCAAAGCCTCTGTGCCTTCTCTTGTACCTTGATGTGCACCTGCTATCACAGGACAACAGGAAGTGGATTGCAGACAACTGGGGTGAGAAAGTTTTACTTTCTAGAAAAAAGATAGTTATTATAGTCTTATCTGATCAAGAAAAATGTATGTTTTCATCATTATGCTTCCAACAGGACAGAGCTGGTCTAATATATAGGTCTCCTGAAGGACCCTTGTCTTTGATGTGAGAAGAGAGAATTTGCAGAATGAAACTGCCCAGCAACCCACTGCCTTATATATACTTGTTTTCAAAACAAAGCATGGCTAAGAGTCCATTGATTTCTTAACATAGGAATGAGAATAATTCTATGAAATTGGTATAATGCAGGAGTGTCAAACTAATTTTCACCGGGGGCCACATCAGTCTCGTAGTTGCCTTCAAAGGGATGAATGTAATTTCAATTCCTTAACAGTTAAGGAGTAGTCATATTTATACAGTCCTGAAATTTTTTAGGCCCTTTGAAGGCAACCGTGAGGCTGATGTGGCCCCTGGTGAAAATGAATTTGATGCCCCTGGGGTAATGGATCTAAAGGCATCCCTCAGAACACTGTGTCTCAAATATTGTTTGTTAATTTACAGCACTGCCTTTTGGAATTGAAATTTGTTTTTTTATTATTTACAATTTTAAAGTTAACTTTCTGGTTTCAGGCATTCTAGTTTAATTTTGAAATTATGAAAAATGTGATAAGAAAATTGAATTAACAATGAAATTTCACTTTTATTAAGTAGAATTATTTTCTTATAACTTACACTAGAATTTTAAGTTAGTAATTATTTTTCATTAATATATTCTGCCTACTTCTTAAGCATTAGAAAAATTTGCAAAGCATTGTCAGATTTTGTTTGTACAAATGTAGCTCTTTAATTTTCTTAAACTTGCTTGACATTTGGAAATGATAACAAAATAATTTTTTGGTTGTGTATTTTTTCTTATACCAACTGGAATCTAATAGAGGATATATGGATACATTTTTATTTTCCTTTGCCTTACATGATGACTTATATAATTCTTTACAATATTGAAATTCTGTAATTCCTCTATTGCTTCCCAAAATATAATATATACTCAAATCAAACAAAGCTAATGAATATTAGCTTTAATATTATCCAAAATTTATGCTTCCTTGGATTTTAAAAATCGCATTTCACATCTTTATAACACACACCGTGGATCTTTGATTTTGTTGAATTATTTACCCATGTGTGCTGGGCTCAAGGAGGAACCATAAAGGAAAGGACTTAACTTGTTTCAATGACTATTAGTGGGGGGAAAAAAGAGCATGATTTTTACATTTTCACCCTCTTTTCATATGAAAACAAATATTGAGAATTGTAGATGATTTCATTTATCTTAATGGAGCAAAACTTAATATATATATTTATATATATACATACTTGAATGTATTATTTTAAGTAAAATCATAATTTAATAGGGGGCTATCAAACTACTTCAATAAACAAAACATATTTGACATAGTATTATAGCACCATTTCCATATTTTGAAGCTTCTCAGTTTAATATTTTGGGTGATTCAGTAATGCAAAAGTGGCCTTTCTTGGTAAACACATCGCCGCAGAACTGTAATAGATGTGCTCCGTGTCATTTCCTGCATTACATGTGTGGGTTGTGGTTGTTGCTTGAGTTCCCATGACTATTGAGTGAGGAAGTCGGGTATAATTCCTGGCAGCGTAGTAGTTTATCCATTACATTAAAGAGCAGTTCATATTTCAAAATGTTTTTCTGAGATCATTGCAAAAATGAAAAACAAATGGCAGGCTTATCAGCTCTCATTACCAATTGCCCGGTAAATGTTTAAAAAAACACACATAAACTAAAAATAGTCACAGGAAGAAATAATTCCTCTGACAAATTGTTGGGCTGTTTACTTAGTGTGCTAAGTAATATATTTTTGATCAAAGATAAGCAGTTTAAAAGTTACATTTATGTTGTCATTGGGGGGGATAGGGAGGAAATTGCTATTCCCCGAAGGCTGATGTACCTTGTAAAACAATCTATCTTCAAACCAGAATGAAAGAGAGCCAAAAACAGCTCTGAATTACATGATGAGACCCTGGAGATGTTGTTCATTACACAATTTTCTGTAGCAGTTTACAGATGTCTCATTTTGTGGGTCAGATTAGGCACTTTATATTTTTGTGTTTTAAATTATGTTGCATAGCATTGGCTATAGTTCTTTCATGATTTCTGCCACCATTTTTATGTAAACAGCACAATGTCTGTTTTGAACAAACCGTTACATTGCACCCCTTGCTGTTTCAAAACTGTGACTGATGAAAGAGCTTCTGCACTGTGGCTCTGAGGCAAGTAAGGTACTTATTAGAAAATGGCCCTTTTATAGAGTGCATCCAACTATAACATCGGAAGGCTGGACTTGTAACCACTTTAGAGAGAAAGTACCCAAGAGTACACGGTGAGCTGATCAGCAAAATGCCAACTCCAAGCTTCAATGAGGCAGCGATTTCAAATGACCCATTTGGCACATTTTATTTTAAGGATGTAATCCTATAGCACATACATAGTCTTTGCTAAAGTTAATAAAACTTCCCTTGCAAGGTAAGGAGTCCTGCTCACAAAATGTATTTCTTCACAGATGTGTTCAAAACTCGAGTTTTTGGTTTTAATTCAGGTTGTATTCAGGCAATGAAGGCTCTAACAAGGGAAGCTTCCTTATTTTTTCTTAATTTGGGGAAAAAGATTCATTATGCCTTTGGAAGTATTATATTTTCATAATCATCTGTAATGCTCATTAGTCTTATTATATCTGAAGCACTTGTATTTGTTAAAGTAGAAGCAGCTGAGATAAAAGATATTTGAAAGTGAAATCATTACACATTTGAGTCAGTGCATTTTTCAAACCAGAAGCCTGTTCTATTGCTCTTAATGAGCTGGTGCCCCAAACACTGAAAATGAATTCATATTTCTTAACCTCTTTTGAACCTCTGATTTAAACTGGTGTGCTTGCATAAGAAAAAAAATGTCAATACTGATTTTTAAACTGTCTTCCTTATTTTGGGGAACAACTGTTAATATACAAAATACTTGTTAATATATTTAACCAGGTCTTAAAAAGTAATATATTTGCTGGTTAGGATTCTAAAAAAAATCTATATTTGGTCAGTATTTTTATGTTTTTAGGATTAACTATATGTAATCCAACCCATAAACACCTGTTAAGCATAGGTGCTCAAAATTTAAGAAGATATTTACATGTTCAAATTAAAAATTAATATAATAAAGGCATATAAAATGAAATATACTAGACACAGTGAGTACAAGTAAAACTGGGGAGAACTGGATAATATTTGAGGGGTTATATCAACATTAAAATCTTGTTCTGACGTCATATTATACTTTGCAATTGTCAGGGAGTAGATAAAGTGTATGCAGGATCTCCAAATTATTCTTTCAACTGCTTGTGTATGTGCAATTATTTCAATAAAATTTTCAACTTAAAAATAAATGTTACACATCCTTATTTTCTCTACAGCCTCTACTTGTACATAAGGAATAGGAATTTTCTTTTACAAAAAATGTTCTAGATATTTTATTGGAAAATATATGGAAACAGATTATGTCCGAAGCTTAGTAAACTAGAAGACATACTTTAATTATGAAACTTTCAAAAGTAATACAATATAATGTTAATTTAGCAGAAGAAAGAGGGGGATAGAAAGAGATTCAGTGTTCAAAAAGAGAAAATTTCTCATTCCCATATACATTTTTACAGTATCTAGTAAAATCATTGTTATAAACCACCAAAAGCTACATATTGGTGTTGATTTGATTTTAAAATAATGCAATCCAGCTTTATATCCTATTTTGTAAATCAAAAGAAACATGGGACAGGGGAATGCTTGCACTATAGTTCTAGAGTTGGAAGAAGGCATCGCTCTTAATTAAGCAGCACTAAAGTGATAAATAGTGCTGTAGGAAAAGTATTAGATCAGAAGAAATGAAAACATTTCTGTTTTAATACTTTTCTTTTGGTGACCTAAACTATGCTAATTTTCTTTGATAAATTGTGACAGAGGCTGTCAACTGAAATGGTCAACATACTCGTTATTTAAACAATACCATTTTTGCAAGCAATTATTTTGGATATGTTTAAGACACGGCTCCTTTTGTGGAACTATAGTCAAATAAGCTCTATTCAGGTCCCCAGAGCCTATAACGTTTTGTGGCTAGTTTCTGGAGTGAGCAGGGGGAATGGCAATAAGTTCCAGCAGCATAAGGTTAAACAGGCAAACTTCAGGATTCTTAGAGTCACACATTCTACTTTGATTAAGTAATAAAATTATAATTACCACTAATTCATTTAAGATGGTCAAGTGAGCTGTTTAAGCAGACGATTCAGGGCCTATAATATTTTTAGGTGTTTTGTATTTCATTAATATTTTACCAGCAAAATAAAGATATGACAACTCAACTCCTCATAGTAAAAACTAATTTCCTCTTGACACTAAAGTGACTGTTGTTCTCATAGTAAACCCACAGGTTGATATTTTAGCACTATGTCAGAGAGAGAACCAAAGAATTGCCTTTGTGGGTGGGCACTAACATTGAGTCATTGCAGTTGGAAGTAGCAATTTTGTTTTTATGATTTCACATTGTATTTACCTAGATGTGGGCTCCTTTAGAGATTTCAAGAATCAGACCACCAAGCCTGGGTGCATGTTCCCAAAAAATGTCTGGAAAAAAAGCATTTTAAATCAATAAACTTTAGTAATTCTTTGTCAATTGTGTCTGTACTACGTACGCCGAAACTGTAGGAGAAAATGTGAAAAAAAGAATGTCCCAATGTCATTTCATACCAATATCTAGATGTTTTTGGAGGCCTTTTGTGAGGTTTACAGCTATTAAGATTATTGATATGTTCAAAATCTTATAAAATATGCATGCTATTTTTTTTTGGTTTTTATTTCCATTACTTTTAGAACCCCTGCCCCCACCCAAAAATAAATAATTGAAACATTATTATGAAGTCAGGTAAGAAACAGAAAAATAAAGGACTTCAATGCTTTTCTCTTTTAAAATGAGTATCCTACTGATGAGTTTCTAGATGATTACTTTTACTTCTAAATATAGATATCAGCTTTAACATAATACATACATAATGATAACGTGGACTAAGTGCTATTAAAGTAACTAGATGTTATTTAAACAAGATCTCAGATGCACTAAAAAGTCAAATAACTTCTAAAGAATTTATTTTCACAATCTGTGCAAATTTTGATGAAAACAAAAATGAATTTTACTGAAATGAAGATGAGAAAAGTAAATCGTATGAAATACATACATATGTATGCATGAATTATGTATGTCTCTGAACAGGAGCAGATTTTGTCACTGCCAAAATATACCTCTTTGGCATGATTATCTAAGCTGGTTATTTTTAAGAAAGAGAGGACTCAGGAAAAACCTTTGACCTTCCCCCTTATTGCCTGAAAGAACTTAGATACAGAGAGCCCGTTACAGGAAGGGAGCTATCACCACAGACAACTAAAGTATAAAGTGAAATAGACGTGAGGGGGAAGACCAGGCAGGGCCTGGACATGAGAATCCAGTCAGTCCCGTTGTCTTTGCATGGCACAACAAACATCCATTTACCGAACGTTTGCTTTTCCTTCTCCATGTGAATCACCTTCCTTGCCTGTGAAGTCCCAAACCACCATTCTCTTCATAGCTCAAGATGCCCAATTTGTCCTTCGGCTCCTATACTTATGGGACCCCCATACATACATACACAATTAAGTTTGGTTATTTTCCCTATTAATCAGTCTTAATTATTAAACCAGCCAAAAGCTCCTGGAAGGATAAAGGAAAATTTCTTCCTCCTTTACATCTCTTTTAATACTCATTCTAATATCAGCAGCCCATCCACACAAGATTTAACATGGAGAATAATCAGATTCTATCATTTTATATTTTTTATACTCCAGTCATATAGAAAACACACAATCATATATTTAGTGTTATAGTTTATTGCTCAAAAGTTTTAAATGAAAAGTGGAACTTTAGAATATGTTTAGTTAGCAGTTAGCTTATCATTTTAATGCTTACAAGTCTGATGTATGGGCCTCCACTAGTACCCTTGCCTCAGGCAGCCTACTGTTAGGTGAGACTATGTAGACTACATGCACCTTCTTTTTTATAAAGATATTCCTTAATTTCCTTCAAGATCCTTCCCATCAACCATGAGGCTCTTAAGAAGAGTTGACCTTTGCCTTTTCTACCCCCCAATTATATTGCTTTCTTTATGGTGCCCTCTAAATTTCAATGGTCTGTTTATATTTCATTTCTCCTGACTAAACTGTCTGATATTAAAAAGCACTTATAATCTCTTTCAAATTCTAATGCCCACTAGCATTAGTGCATTTAGTAGTTACTCAAGAAAATGTACGTTTAGTTTTTTAAAAATATTATTTTACTTTTTAAAAGATTTTACTTATTTATGTTTAGATAGAGGGGAAAGGAGGGAAAAAGAGAGGGAGAGAAACATCAATGTGTGGTTGCCTCTCACATGCCCCCTACTGGGGACCTGGCCTGCAACCCAAGCTTGTGTCCCAACTGGGAATCAAACTAGCGACCCTTTGGTTTTGAGGTCAGCACTCAATCCACTGAGCCACACCAGCTAGGGCTGTGTGTTTAGTTTTTATAATGAATTTGTCACTAAAAAACAGAGTGGGGGGGTTATACTCTAGGTTTTCGTCTAATACATTCTAAGGACAGATGAAAATAACTTGGTGTTCTAATTGGCAAATTTCTAGCATCCTCATAAAATGTATGTTTTTTCATTTACCAATAGCTGTAAACTACCCATGTAGAGAGTAATTAATCAATGTATTAATCTTTCTTTCCCGTCAAGGTATTGGTAATAACTTTTTAGTAGTAATATAACAATATAAAGATATTTAACAAACCTATTATTTGAGTCTGAAGTGTATTCCTCCCAAAGATGTTGAAGTCCTACCCCCTTATTTGGAAATAGGATTTGGGACAGATGATGAAATTAAGATGCAGTCTTTGGGGTGGGTCCCAATCCAATGTGATTGTCATTATAAAAACAGAAAATCTTGACACACATACACAGAACTCTTTATGAATATGAAGACAGATATTGAACAGATATACCTGTAAGCTAAGGAATGCCAAAGATTGCCAGAAAACTACCAGAAGCTAGGAGATGGATATGGAAGAGATTCTCCCTCATAGCACTCAGAAGCAGCCAACCGTGCAGACCCTTAGACCTCAGACTTCCAGCCTCCAGAACTATGCAAATACAGTTATCTTGAGCCACCCAGTTAGTGATGTATACTTTGTTCCCATAGTCCTAGACAACTAACACACTTGTAAACTTATTTTAAAGACTAATATTCTCAAAACTGCTTGTTATTTGGGGAAAACTAGATACAATTAGAGTGACTAGAGTGGGAACCATTTATTTTAAAATAATTCCTAGGATTAACCATTGGGAACTTGCAAAGAGAAGACAGAAGTCCAATTTGGGATGAAGGCCTATGCCAAAGCAGTATCCTAGAGAGGAGAGGCCAGGTGGGTCTTTATGATTGGCTTCAGCATACAGCGGCACAGCGGGACACAAAGGGGGAACGCGGGGGGGAAAAGATCCTAAACTTTCTAATTGTGTTCTTTTATTCTCTCCTCACTGTCTACCATTTGCTTTTTCCTAATGTGATACCTGCCAGAGAGATCACATGGGCAAAGCACCTTCTGCTTCTAAATTAGCCCACAAGTTTAAAAAAAAAAAGATTCCTGGTTTGCTTTCCTGTGAAGATTTAAGATAAAAATGTAAAGAGCAAGCACACTGATGATAGAAAGGTTAGACTCAGATTTCATATTTTTAAAAGGAATTTTTAAAACATATTGTGTGTGAAGAGATATAGCAGGGTACTAATAGTGTAGGCCTTTTAAAAACCAATAATTGGTCTTAGTAATAAGAGCTATGCTGACAACCAGCTGTGAAACTGCCCTCGTTCCTGCAGCGCAGAAGGGAAAAGGAACCAGCCAATGATTACCAACTCCACAGACTGCTCGCAGTCAAAGCTTCATTAAAAAAAATTAGTAAAATATCCTTTTTTACCTTAAAATATGTGTCCCAGTATTGAAAGAGGATCTATATAAAGAGTTTAGAATAGAACTGCTGCAGACTGTTCAAATAAAGAGTATTTCCCAGTTGGGCTACCGGCCTACATTGTGGAAGTTAGTCTTTACTCAAAAGCTCTTCTCCTCCCAATTAAAGAAAAAAGGTTGAGATGCCCACCGGCCTTTGCAGCATGTTTGCTATGACTTTTAACCCCTCACCCCACCTTCTGTATATGTCTCTTCTTTATAATATTACCTGACACAGGGGCAGCATCTAGTCTCTACTAAAAATGAGGTCACCAGCATCTCTTTCACAATTTTTAAAAGTCAATGTTGAAATTCACTTTTAACGTCTCCTCCACGTGCTGCCTGTCTCCTCCACGTGCTGCCTGTGAAAATTTAGTCATTTTTATTCAAATCAAAGGGGGACATTTTTGTTATTAAATAAGTCACTCAAAAATATGCAGCAACAGATTCTATTTCTTACCAGCATATTCATGCAAGGCTGGTCTTTTACGTGTATTATCTTAATGAGGAAATATATTTAACCAGTGAATGAGAAATCTTAAATTTTTAGCTTTGAATTTTAGCTACAGCTCACGTGCACACGACCTTACAAAATCCCTTAAATCTCTCAGAGCCCATTTCTCATTTTCCTCTGCACTCCCATGGAGCTGAACCGATGGTTTTTAAGGGAGCTCTGAGCTTGGACTAGCTCTGAAGGGCATGGGGCAAGGTAAGAAATGGGCCCTGTGCTCCCTGCTTATTGTCCTGGAAAATAGGTATGATAATATCAGCCTCACAGGGGTCCCATCGCAATTAATGTTTGGAAAATGTTTTGAAATCCCAGAGTTAAAAAGGTAATGTCAATGGCAATTATTTAAGCATCTTATTTCTAAAACGCTATTCAGATTATTTTAAGTCACTTTTTTTTTTCTGAAAGCATGTGATACAAAGACAATTATACTACCTGGAAGCATAAATTGATGTGGTGGTTTTATGGTCTCTTTAAAATTGCCTCCATAGAATATCTCTGTGACCTGGACTATCCAGCTAAATGTGGAGTTTGAGTTTTGAAGCATCATCCCATCACTTAAACTCCAACGAGACGAACCTATGGGAAGGGTGCTTTGCTTTGTTGACTGGGATTGTAGTTTCTGCAGGTTTCAAGGTGATGATGTTTTGCTTGGCTTAGTGTTTCAGACAGATTTGAGGAGGGAAGTCAAAAAAAAAAAAAAAAAAAACAGTGGAAAATAAAGAATGGAACAAAAAGAACCTGATCTTACATTTTGTGTAGGAAAAAAGAAAGGTTTACAGCCAACGGCCATATGGAAGTTCCCATAAAACATTCATGTTTTGAGCTCTGATAACTTTACACACATATCAAACACATTTTTTGTGTATGAATATTTCTGAGTCTAATATGCTGGGATTAAAAATAGAATCACAAGTGTTTCTAAACAATGGGTAAAAACTAGTATTATTAGAAATCTTTGAGCATATAAACAAGATAGCAAGTTTAAACAGAGAGACCAACTTGAGAACAAGTGTGTATCTAAAGAATTTGCTGCTTGCATAATTCTAAAGCAACATTTTGTTTAAACTACAAGCAGGGTGGGGACTGACTTGGGGGGTGGGGCAGAGGAGAACAATGGGAAAAATTGAGACAACTGTAATTTAACAGCAATTAAATAAATACGTAAATAAATAAACTACAAAGTTTCGCGGTTTACTTGGTACTAAATATAATTGAAGAGTTCAGTGTATGTGTAACATACACTCTATCACATGAAACTAAAATAGTCAATGCTACATACTTAGTAAGAGGTGACTTAGGAAATAAGTCTATTCATACGTGACTAAGAAACGTTCAAACTAACTTATGTACCTTTCAAATGCCCTTGTAATTTATGGAGGTCTTTTTTGCTTTGTTTGCAGCTTATTTAATATTTGAAAATACTTTTTTTGTATCAATTAGCAAATTAGCAATGTATCTGGAAGGAAAAGCTCCATCTATCTGAGTTACTGAGTTACAAAGTGAATTGTTCTGCAGCTGCAGAATCAAGTGCCTCAGCTGAGTTAATGCTTTTCATTTCTTTTGCATGTGTCAGCATTAATGGAGGCAAGCTTCTATGAAGCTTTGCCTGTGAAGACGGTGCTGAGCAGACTAGATTCAATTCTGTTAAATGCTTTTTGCTTTCTCTCTCTCTCTCTCTCTTTTGGAATAAGGCACAAAAGGAGATTTCAAATCAGGCTGAACTTCAAGCAAAAGTTAATGCTATTCTCTTTGGGGTTCAACCACCCACTTTGCTTAAGGTCACTAGTTGAGGCTAATGCAGCTCAGAGGGGCTGCAGTAAACTTGGCATCTCCTTGATTAGGCTCCCTGCTGATCTAATACACATACTAGCTCACTTGCCAAGTCAAATAACACATTTAGTGAATTGGAAATAAGATTTAAGTGGGCCAGCACAATGCGGCTTGCCCTCTCATCTTTTTACCGAATCCTTCTCTTTGTACCCAAGGCTGTGAAAACTGCTCTTGTTAGAGGACTTAATCTTCATTTTTCTCCTGTAGATTATTTGGAAACAGGTCAATTGAATGTTGGAGCTGCTAACTCCTCCCACTAAAGAAAGAACCCACTTGTGGCACACTGATTGCATCACTCAAATGAAAGGTTCCTATTATTAAAGTGAAAATACTATAGTATAAAGGTCTGTTAGAATTAATAAAAAGAAGTCCTGATATTAAATGCACTCCTTTTAACAATGTGTTTATTTCTTTGTCTTACAGACTTTTCTAAACCGGGCTTTGTATTAACCGCCTGTGAGTAATAGATGGGGATGAGCACATCAATATATATTCATCTCCCCTGGCTGTTCTGCTGCAGTTAATTCTTAAATACAGTAGGGTGGCATTTCTATAGTGCCTTTCATAAGAGCAGTCTAAAGCATGTCACATAATGTTTGACTTTGAACTTTTCCGTTTCTTAGTGATACAAATCTCAGGGTAAATTTATACCTTCGTGATTTGTTTCTTTTCTAAAAACATGAGTCATTGTATGTGTTATAGTTTGAAATTTATCAAAGATTCACCAGAGATTATCAAGCTATCCATGTTATAATAATCTGTAACTGTCCTTATCTCTGTGTTGGATGTGCAGGGTTATGATGTGTGTGGACTTTTTATGATCTACTTATCTCTTCTGGTCATATAGATTTATGTGTATCTCTCTTCTGCCTAAATTTGAAATCGGAGCTTGCATTCTGAAGAAATAAAATATATTCATGTAAAATCCAAGTACTATTCTCTGACATTCAAAAGTTAGAGAAAAATGATCATAATATCCTACAAAATAAACATTCAGTTTGCCTTCTTTACAAAATAAAACTTTAAATGTGTGAAATGATGTACTATGAGCTCAAATTATCCCTAGTACGATTTGAAGGGCTATTGTAAATAGACTATCAGTTTCAAAGCACACTGTTTTATTATCTAAAATTTACATATTTGCAACAGTTGTTTCTGAAGAATTTATTTATTAACCCAAAGCAACTAGCTTTTCTAGGAGATGTGAAATAGGTTATACACTTTACACTGCTTAATCATTACAGCTCACCACTCAGAATAAATACCAGATTTCTCTACTGCCTATCTTCACAGTTTGAAAAATAATAGTAGTAATAATAAAGAACTCATCAATTTAGAATTCTAATTTGTGTTTTTATTCTTCAATTTATTGTTACATGGGACTTTGCCACTTCTAGAGAACTACCCCAGTCTGAGGTTATTGCTGTATTTGTCACCCTCTCCACTGTGCTATGCTCTTTCTTTTGCTTGTTTTGAGCATCAGTAATGTTAAAATTCTTCTTTCTTTAAACAAGCAGAAAAAAACAAGAGGATTATAAATTTAGGACTATAATTAAACATAAAATAATTATGAAAAATGAAATAAATCTTCCTAGTCTAGGTTTTGTTTTTTATATTAGTGAGAGTTGTGTTTTAATCTTTTAGCTACAGATAGATGGCATCTAATCACAAGGTAAGATGTGACTGCCGTAAAGGCATTTTTACTCCACTGCAGTTTGTCAGTAGAGAAAGTAAAAGTGGCATATTGATGTTCCACTGGTTAGAATGTGTATTTCTCCAAGTTCATAATTCTCCTTATGTTTTCTTGTAACTACTTACAGAAACTATTGGACATTAAGGCATCAGTAACAAATGCAAATGTATGATTAATGGTTTTAAGACCATTAAACTGCCCTTTTTGGGCATCTGAAAAA
This sequence comes from Micronycteris hirsuta, assembly GCA_004026765.1. Lineage (NCBI taxonomy): Eukaryota > Metazoa > Chordata > Mammalia > Chiroptera > Phyllostomidae > Micronycteris > Micronycteris hirsuta. Next base: position 29,371 of record PVJI01013830.1, read on the forward strand.
TATATCTTCTGTTAATGTTCAGATGTTCAAAAGACAGATGGATTTTAATCTTGTTCACTGACAATGGAGTGTTTGGGAGAGAGTTTTGTGAGTGAAAAGTTTGAAATACAAGCAGCAAATATTATGTTTTGAATAGAATTCACAACTAGTAATTTAAATACTCCTTTCTCACTAATAAATGTATGCTAAAAAGAACATCTGTTTAATTCCCAGCATACAAATAAAATTATTTTATTAGCTATATTCAACAGATTTTTTTCTTTCACTTTCTTAAGTTTTTTAAGGATAATTATGGTATAAATAGAAATTAATATATAATATCACAGTAAACTATGAGCATAAAATGATTTTTTTGCAATTTTATTTATATTTGCTGCTATTTCAGTCAAGCAGCTAACTTGTCTTTCTCCTTTAATTCATAAATCTAGTGTAACATTTAACCTAAATTTAACTCCCCACAGGTTTTTTTCTTTTCAATCCCCCCAAATTACTCTCTTTGCTAAAGATTGGAAAGAAATATTTCAGTTTTATATGTCTGCATAATTTTTTCCTCTCCAGGGGCAAAGTATGAAGTCATATTTTGTAAGCGACATATATGGCATTGTGCACAGGGGAGTGACATCAGGAGACTGTATGTGACCCACATCTCCCTGGGAGGAGCCTGGCCCAGTAAGGGTACATTTTTTTCTTAAATGATTTTGAGTCACTAGTAGCAAGAGAGGCAGGACCTAGGATTACAATCTCATAATTCTAAATTCACAGGAGCAATTGGGAATTGCCTGCTTCTATTCCCACCCTTAACCAGTTAATTTATGCAAACATAATAGGAAATTGCTAAGGACAATACTCTACAGTATGTGCAGATAACCAGTAAAAATGATAGCCTCACACCACCATTAATATACTTACTAATAATATCAAAAGATATGTTATTAAAAATAGGTACTGAACTGCAGGGTTAATAATTCTTTATTCTAACTATGATAATGTAATTCATCTAATTTACATAGAGTGAAAATTGATAAATGGTGAAATTCTTACGCCTGAAATAACTCTTCTAAATTGCAACTGGAAATTGCAAGCAGTATGTTTACACTAAACCTACTTTTTAACTGGTCTATGAAGTTATATAAAGATCTTTCAAATCACTTAAGTAAATCTTTACTTTCACCATTAAATTAGGAATGTAGTATATTTTATATTTGATAAATATAAAATTCATTTTATACCTCCAATTTCTTTAATGCATTTCAAAAATGCCAAATAAGCATTTTGGTGTAAGGAAATGTCTTATTTTAATTGTCAATATTTGTTTTTATTTGAAATATATGAATAGTATATTTACAGATTAGAGTACAGTAATGAAAAACAGCATGCAAAACAATTGTAGCATTTTTTTTTTTAAGATTTTATTTATTTATTTTCAGAGAGAGGAGAAGGAAGGGAGAAAGAGCAATGTATGGTTGCCTGTAACATGGCCCTCACTGGGGACCTGGCCCGCAACCCAGGCATGTGCCCCAACTGGGAATCGAACCGGCACCCTCTGGTTCCCAGCCCGCGCTCAATCCACTGAGCTACACCAGCCGGGGCAATTGTAGCATTTTTAAAGGAGATTAAAATTTAATATAAAGATTGGAGAAAATCATCTATTGTTCCAAACTTTAGTCTTTCATTTCATAAACATTTTTTGAACACCCAGTGTGATCTTGACACTATCTCCCTGGCTCTGCTTACATGTGGGTATGTGTGTAAGTATGACTAAAGCAGCCCCTTGACTGCAGTGACCATGTCTTACTTACTTACCTAAGTTCTTATCTAGACTTCTACCGTAAGTACCTAGTCTCTAACAGTTATTCAATAAAAGTTTGTTCATTTGAATGACTAAAAAAATCCCTTATTGGGTACAAACAGTCTGCTTTACAGCTATTCAGTTACTCATCTGGAAGAAAAAGAAGCACAAAAATACTTGAATGAAAACCTAGGGATAAAAAATAAAGGCCTCAAATAATTAAATTAGTTAAATAAGAATTTTAAGGTAACTTTACATTGAATTTTCAGAAAAACTTTATTTCACTAGTGACTATAAAAATATGTTGATTATATTATTAACAAATCCAATGGATTTCTTATTTACACATGGAGAACTTCTGTACAAAGAGTTTTGCCCTTTAAGGAGCAACTCATTACTTCTTATAATCCCCATGTATAAAATATGGATTTGTGAAAAGTATGAAATAAAAATTATAACCCGCACTTAAACAGTAATCTATACAGCAATGATCATTTTCTAATACCATGACAGCTCTATTCAGCAGAAGTCAGGGTGTTCATTTATCAACTTTTCTAACAAATGAAATCACAGGAATGGTCCATTCCTTAACGCAGAATATCAGAATAAAGAATGGAGCATGCTCCGTTTTGTATTCAATTTCACCTCTGAAATGGACTTTGACATTTAAAAATGTTCTAACTACTAAGAAATACAGTTAGAAATGTACATATTCCATCACTTCCAATATCCAGTTTTACTATCATCTGCTTTATGGAAAATCATGCCGAAACTCTGTATCATGCCCATGGCACCATTTCAGTACAAACTGCATACCGCATTCACTTTTTGTCAAACACCACAACTGCCTAAAACCTGGTAATATCTAAGAAGGATATGGCATAGACAGAAATATAATTATAATTCTTTCTGTGCAAATAAGTAATCTTCTTTACTCACTGATGGAAATATTTGATGTCGTAACATTTTACCCTATTATACATGCACTTCTTTTCTCTCTAACTATTCGTACATGGGTGGTGCACATGCTATCAACAATATGGATTCTTTTTTCAATTTACAACCCTGTAAAAATGTTCCTGCATTTCTTATTATCTGAGTTGATGGACTAATTAGAAACAGTCAATGTTATATCTAGGTGTGCTGATAAAAAGAAGTTTCTAATTGGCCTTGAGACTAAAGATAATTCAATTACAAATCTTTTCCATTTGCTTCATTCTTTTCTTCCTTTGAAAGGATTATGTTGATAGGATTCAGGTAATGGAACTTTGTGGCTTAAAAGAAGCATTAAAACATCCTTCCAGCTTTCAACTAATGTGATTAAATTTTATGAAGTTTGTTTTTCTTCTTAAAATCTTACTGAGGTCAAGTGCTCATAGGATTTCCTTAGTGTAGGGTTGAGAAGTTGGGTGAGTTGAAGAGGCGTTACTAATCTCTTAAAATGTGCTCATTAAAGTCCTAAAAAGATTTGAAATACTCATTTTCCCGTACCACAATACCTAAGTTAATAAGTGAAAATACACAAATCTTTTCAATTAAGTCTTCATTACAGACCTTTTTGACTAAAATACTTCTACACAATACCTTAAGAGTTCACACATATAGTGATTAATGGAAAAAGAGTGATTTATGTTAAATAAGAACTTAGTTTTAAACCTGTGTTGTTTCTAAATTTTTTTTCTGGTTATCTATAAGCCCATAAAAATAAAATGCAATGTTTCTTCTTGTCCCTAAGGAAAAGCAGGAGAGATTTAACATTGTATTTAATTCCACATAAGCATTTAAAATTTGGCAAATATATTAAGCAGTACATTGTCCAATATTTCCATTTTTGTGTGCAAAGACCTTAAATTGCATGGTATCTTCTTTCCCCTTGAAAGATGAAAAAAACAATGTATCAGGTTACAACAGGAACATTTTAAGATTTAATAACCAGGAATTAAATGTATCATGAAACAATAGGTGGAGTTTAATGTACACCTTATCAGTGTGGGTCAGTGACCTGGAACATTTTCAGGATGAATATGAATAGAAAGTATTCCCTTCTATGATTTTCTCTATATAGAAATCTATTTTAGTATCTCTCCTAGTAGGTCAAAGGCTCTTCCCAGTGATTCTAGGTCGAAAACAATTTCAGAAATCAAATGCCATTAGTGAACAACTCAATACAGAAAATTATAAGAAATGTATGCTGTATTTATTTACATGTAAACATTAATGTATAAATCTTTAATTATACATATCAACAATGTGTTATATATGTCACTTATGAATCTATGCTTACATACATTTTCCAAAAAGGAAATGTTCAAAAAGAAAGAAAAATATCTGAGAGATTAATATATTGGTAAAATGCTTAACTGAAACATGCATTGCAGATAAATCTGAAAGCAGCATGGATATATTTCACAAAATGTACTTAAGTATTGGTAGTATTTGTTGGGGTGCTCAGTCTTCTTATTTATGTTACACATACTTTGTATATGATCACTAGAAATTTTATTAAACCAATCATTCCAGGAGCTTGATAATTACCTTTAAATGAAAGAAGGTACATGTCTCAGTGGAATTCCTCTTTTGCCGTAGAGGAAATATTAATTGGAGTCAATTTTCGATTTGATCAAAAATGTTGTGAAACTGACTCATCTGCAAATCCCTTATCCTTATAATGGAGAATGTTCTAGAGGGTTGCCACCATGTGGTAATTCATTAGCTACCTCAGGGGACTAGTAGCCTACAAAGTTAGTAAACAGCCTATACTTAATATAAGTAGTAAAATAAGAACCTTGATTATGTAATTTTAAAGCTGCCTTTTTTAGTTCTTTAAATTAAAAAATGAAATAACTTATTTTTCTATTAACTTTTGGAAGAGATACATATGTGTACACCTACATATATATGTAGACATAGATTTAAATGTTTATATACACATATCTATACATCTACATTTATCTATTTATCTCTCTATATATTTGATAAGCGGCACTACGGCTTTGTTTACTCATAATGCTAGGTTTTCACAGCTTCCCAAGATACAGGGGAAAGGGGAATAGCTATAATACCGTTTTAATTTTTATCTGAATTAGATTAACAAAGTTAACATTTTTGTCTAATTGTTGTATTACCTAACTAGCAAAGATAACCATGGCATTCATAGAAAGAAGAAATATAAATTACTGTTTTAAAGCCAAAAACTACCCTAATCTTTAAAAATAGTGATTTTCAAATTCTTGTGATTGGTGGGCCCAGTTCTTGACTCAGTCTAGCTCATGTTACATAAATAATCAAACTCCTTGTTTCCTCAAACATAGTTTTTATTAAATCAAACGTTGACTCCATAAATCTTCCTCAGTATTTACACAACATAAGCTCGAGCCCATAGCTGTCAGGCACGGCGTGTTTCTCACTGACGCTTGCTGTAATGGGCACCATGGAGGCTGATGGACTGGAAGCGTGCCCAACCCGCTGTAACCGACATATAAGCAGCCGTTTGACCTCCCCTGTGCTTGCTTTAGATCCCACATTAGTCTTAGCGTTTGCTTCACAAAGCTGTAGAACAGCTGCTCTTCAAAAGAACATATGCTAAGGTAACTAAATTGAGCCCTCGCTGAAAATTTGAGGAATTTCTTGAGAAGAATATGCCAAGCGACAGCATTAATATTTGAATCACTTCTAGAATCTTCAGTGTCACCGGGATCAAAGAGGTCAGCACATAGATGTTTATTGAAACTTAGCTATTTATTTCCCTTAGCAGAAAGTGTGTGGTATCAATGCTGTTTTTTCTAAAAGAAAAAGAACACTTCAATGGAATATTTTCATGACCATACATAGCACAACAAAGAATAACTAAGGTTTAGATCATTTCTAGGATACATATTTTGCATTCATCTTTCTCATTTTGACAGACTACCTTCCAACATTTTTGTTTGTTTGCCTGGCGTTCCTGCAGTTTAGTAATAATATTAAGTGCCACTTACTTTAGGCTACAAATAGGTATGTAATAACATTTTCTTTCTAAATAAATGCAAAGCCAAGAAAATTTTAATAAAACTTTATTCTTTTAGTAATACTAGGTCAGTAGGGCATTTACCAACTTTAGACACACACACACACACACACACACACACACACACACACACACATCTGCAGGGAATGGCCACAGAAATGAAGGGAATTTTGCTTCCTCTTGACTTACACTTCTTGGCACTAATTTTGTCATTTGCAGTGTATGTTGTGTTTTACACACATAAATCATCATTCTGACATCCTGGTTAAGTGAGTTAGGTGGAAAATAAAAGAAATCACATGTTTTCTTTTGTAAACTGCTAAACTCACTTCCTCCCTTACAGGGTGTAACTTTTGCTTGCAGAGCACACCACCACAGACCCATTTAGCGCCTCATCTGGTTGCCTGCTCAGTACTTTTCATAAACAATGTGCTCTATCTCCAAATAAAATGCCACTTGGTCATTGGACAGCTGTTACTTGTTGAAGCTAATATCTAGGGGTGACTTTCTGCTGGTGATTGGTGCCTTACTTTATGTTAATAAGTACAGGAATCCCATCCTTGCCATTTTCCCTTGCTTTATGAGGTACATAAGTTTGAAAACTGAATGGCGTATGCACTCTTCACTCAAATATTGATAGGAGTTACAATGAATAGGTAATATAATCAGCCTGAATATTGTTCTCATGTGAGAATCCTCTTCCTGGTATTTCTTGGAAAACTTACATATTCTTCCAAATTTTGAATATTGAGAAATTGGGGAAAATTGGAAAATGCATTATAATCCTGCTGTGAGAATTAAAACTTAAAAATCAATACAGAGATGTTATTGATTTGAGGGAATCCACTGACTTCAAGTTAAAAGCAAGACACCCTGACACAGAGGGTCAAATGTTCGGGTGAGTATTTCCTGGAACAAGGATGAGATCACATAAGCCAGAGGCAGTCACCATCTAATCAGTTAGTCTTGCTTATGGTTACTTTCACATTGTAAGTGTTTGTTCCTGGCTCTGTGGGCTGCTTACAATGAGTCATTCATTAAAATAAAATAAGAATTAATATGCTTATACATATTGTATTTGTATACAAATACTATGAGTGGTGTTTCAAGAGAGAACAAATTTAGAAGGAAAATAAGATATTAAATTTGCAATTGACATATGTACTGCTGCTAAACTAGATAGGATATGCAAATATTTTATCTTTTTAATACCATCCAATAATGCTCACTGGTATTTTCTAGTCTTTCAGTATTTTGTACAGGCTATGGTTCTTTGAAATATCCTAGCAGTGATACAAAGAGAAGACAGCATGAATGTTATGACATCTTCAGTGTAAAGTCCAAAACTGATCTAAAATCTAAATTAACAAAAGCAATGTCTATTTTAATGACAAAACAAAAAATAAGGAAAGCAAAAGAAAAGTTTTCATCATCAAAAAAAGTAAATTAACTTATATGAAGCAACTTATACTCAAATGCCCAAGTTGAAATGCTTTTGGAAACACTTTATAACTACTCAACCAATGCCAAAAACAATTCATTTTACACTTGGAATATTTATCATGGAACAAATATCAATGCTTTTAGATAGGAGAAATACAGTAATCTGTGTGTTTTAAAATTACTTTTAAATGATAACTGGGAAGTATTTAATATGTGTTATTATAGTCAATGTTTTAAATAATTTTTTAACTTTTTTTTTAAGATTTTATTTATTTATTTTAGAGAGAGGGGACGGGAGGGAGACAGAGAGGAAGAGAAACAGTAATGTATGGTGGCCTCTCACATGGCCCTCACTGGGGACCTGGCCTGCAACCCAGGCATGTGCCCTGACGGGGAATCGAACCAGCACCCTCTGGTTCCCAGCCCGTGTTCAATCCACTGAGTTACACCAGCCAGGGCTTAAATAATTTTTATTTGGCATATATTTTATATTATCTCAATCTTTATTGTTACCTATTATAAAATATCAATAGCAGATAGATATAACTTTTACATTTCATTGAAATCTAATCTTGTATTGGTTTATAATAATATGTGCATTTTGTGTTTGTTGTTTCTGTTTTATAAAATATGAATATTTCTGAAATTTTTAGTATAATTAATACCTTGTACATAATTACATGTGCTTTACCACTTAAACCCTTTGAGGTACATTTGCATTTATTATGAACATGAAAAGAATTAGCTTGCCACACTGAAGTTATTTCTCTAGACCTTCACTGCGGACTATAATTTAGATATTTTGACTTTTAGTCCAGTACTCTCTTTTTAATAAGATTTTTTTGCCTATCTAAACAAACTACAGAATTTCTTAAAACAGACTTAAAAACATGCGGCTGTCCTACCATTGTTAAAACTACTCGCGCACATTGAGGCAGAGCATTTGAACTTTCACTGCTAAAGATACTAACATGGGTCTGCAATAATCTACTGCTCATGCAGACAAAGAAAAAAAGTCAAAATGTGAATTTGTGGTGACTGTGGTCAATGAAAATGTGGTTCCCTACACCAGGATATACGGTTGGGACCAATAGTTTATTATTGTGATAGAAGTACTCTTCTGCTGGATATTAACCAAGTGTCATTAGGCAAAAGTGATTGTGGAAGTAGTGGTAAGATGCTCACCTTGGTTAATGACTTGTAGAAAAACCTCTGGGGGTTTAAAAGTAGATGCAGTATATCCGTTTCTTTTATTGACTTTGATGCACTATTGGAAATTGAAACCACTTCAGATGAATAAAAACCAGTCTGTTACAATGGGATGAGGAAAAAGGCTTGGGCAAGATTAATATTTAAAGTACTCAAAGCTGGTAAGTAGATTAAAATGCAGTAATACTAGGCTGGTCTCAGCATCTTTATTCCATTTTTTAGGTTACAAATATTGGCCTTCGTGAGAATGTCTTCAGGTAACAGTTCTGAAATAAAATTATATGATGAATTTTCCCAAAAATATATTTTGATTCTCACAAATTTGTTAGGGGATCATTATAATAGTGTGGACTTTCTCTCTTGTAATATCTAACAAGGAAGAATGTGTAAAGATAAGACAAAATTAAATAATTTTGTGAACTTTGGAGATTTGCAATAAACTTAGAAGAATAAATTATATACATATTAAAATTCTTTAGGAAACAAATTAAAAGAATTTTTCTTATATTTATTCATTTCAATAACTTTTTATTTGCTTTATGTGCAAGAGAAAATACACATTTTTAGAATAATTTACTTACTCTTGAAATATTAATAAGGCTTTAGTAAATATCTTAAACAAGAAGTTGGAAAACCTGTGTTTTCTTGGTTTTGCCACTAAACAAATATGTTACCTTAGAAATTATTTCATTTTTTAACCAAATCACCTCAATTTTAAATGCATTTTATCATTTTATATCTAGTTTCTTTCTGAAACAAAATCCTGTTATTATGTCATATGCTTGTATTAGCAAGTTAAAACTTTATGTACTGAGATTATATTTGCAACCATTTTCTAAATAGTTGTCTAGCTATCTGTAGTAAGTATTATGAGCTAACAGCTTTCCAAGAATATAATCACAACTTTGCCACCTACTCCCTAAAGTTAATTTTACATAATTAATTGCGTTTTTTCAGGAAGAATTAAAACTGTGGACCTGATAGCCCTGAAAAATAGATACACACATACATACACATAAGCAAATATATACCTAAACCTTTATAAAGATGCATTCCAGATATATATAGAGCTCCTAGGATAATGGAGAACATCAGCAGTTACTTTTGACTTGCATGGTTCTAAAATTTACCATGGGCCATTTAGAAACTGATGATATTTATATCCTTCCTCAGATAATTTCAGTAGGTCAGGGGCAGCCTTAGTCATAGAAGCAATCAAGTTGGAAACATAAACTACAATTGCATAATCATAACTATTGATAAAGTATGTCATTACTTTCTTCTTCTAAAACCTAGAAAAATTATTTTGTGTTCATTTTTAAAGAATAACAAAAAGTTACTAATATATGATTTTTAAAAGTTATATGTCAAAGTATAGAAAATGATTTCATATTTTCTTCAATATTTCTATACTATTCATATATCCTCTAAATATTGATTATAAATAACAGTTTTCTTTTGTTTCATTTTTAGTTTGCAAATATAATTCCAAGGTAGGCTGCCTACATTCCCAGAAATATTCTAACCAGCCTGGTAGACTCTTCTAATATATCAATATTTGAAGTCTCCATATTGTGTATGGAGGGAGAAAACAAAGAAGTGTCCATATGGTTAGAGAGATTTACATTTATTATGCCTAGGTAATAATTTAAAAAGCTTTTTGACAATTCTCAAACTATGAGGTATCCCTTCCTCCCAGCTCTAGCTAAAGAAAATGCACATAGCTTACAAACTAAAAACTGTTTTGCTCTGACCACCCCTTGCCTTTCAAAACCAGGTAGGGTATATAACTGGAAGAATAATTCATTGGTAAGATACTGAGTTGGCCAAAAATGTCCTATGGTTTTCTGTAAAATAAAAGACATATTTGTCATTTTCCCCAATAAATTTATTGGTTTGGATATTTTGAGCATGTCCCTGTCTCCCATTATTGGCTTCTAATGGGAAGAGGCCAGGGGTGCTGCTAAACATCTTCCAGTACATAAGACAGCCCCACAGAAAAGAATCATTTGGCTAAAATATCAATAGTTCCAAGAAACTTCACAAACCGCTTTCAACATGTTCAATCAGTCACAGCACTTAACACCATACACTGCATAAAACTTTTTTTTGCATTTGAGTTCTCTTTTTACCTTTCTTAAAATAATAAAGCATAATATGCCCAAACTTATATATTTTCTTCCATCTTCAATCTTAAAATGGTTACACAAAGATTCACCAATTTTGATTATTTTTAAAAAAAATGCATGCAGATGTGACAGCTGTCACAATACAATCTAAGTTGTTTCAAATGAAGTTAAAGGCAACTAAGCCCAACTAAGAGCCATCATATGGGGAAAAACTTGGGGCAGACTTTTGGGTCGACCCAGTACAATTCCTTGACTCCACTTGTTTTAGCAAAAAGAGATGGTTTGACACTAAGACCAAAATGTAAAGTGTGATAGAGCACATTTTTCAAAGTAACCCTGAGAAGGGAAAGGAAGAAAATTCACTTGGAAACATTATTCAAAACCACTGCCAACTGCATTTGGCGATAATATGCCAAATCCTTCCTATACTGCAAAAAATCGCTTGAGTTGATCCTGGTCAGTTATTTAGAAATGTTCCCTTGATTCCCGAGTTGTCCTTGAGAATTTACTCTTGAACAGATTGCTTATCTATTGACCCGATTTTATGCTTTTCATGCTATATTTAATCCAAAAATATACATACATTTTATCCTAATTTTGCTAGTCATAATACAGCTTTTTATTAGCCGGCATGAAAGATATTTTCCTGGTTCTTCACCTGAATGTGGGTCTAGGGTCAGAAGAGAAAATTCCTTCGTGTTTGTATGTGTGTGTTTTCTAAAGCGCACCTCATTTAGCACACGTAGAGATAATTCATTTTTTATTTCTCCAATTGGGGACTTTAAAAAATCAGGATTATGCTTTGTCTCCTTGCTCCTTTGTTCCCTAGAATTCTTAAGCACCTCTAGAAGAAAATTGGGTCGCTTGTTAGATTGAGTTGAAGAGCCTTAGGGATCCATTTTTCAAGGAAGTCTATTGGGTCTGCCTCCTCTACCCCTTCAGGCAGTCCAGTAATTCTTACATTCTAGTTCAAGATACTATCTTAAAACTATTATCCCTCTCTTATAGCCCTGTATGTCTCTCATTTTGAACTATTACTTTATCATTAGGTGAAGTTTAAGTGTCTGGGAGCATTATTTGGTGTTCAACATTTCCTGCTTTAGAGTCAGGTTCACTGTTTAATTTTAATATAAAAAAGAAAAGGAAACAAATACCAGAATAAAAAGTCAGCATATTGTTACAGATCGATTATACCACACATTTTTTTCTCCCCAAAGATTTGTTCTTTTCTCCAGAAGCTTTCTTGAAAATATTTTACAAGTCTGTATTGCTGTCCTTGCTACTTACTCTTCCTCCTATATTTTGAAATCATTCCTATGCCAAATGTTTTTCTTGACTTTTGGCTTTTCTAAAAACTTCTCTACAAAGTAAATTATACCTATTCATTTGACTTTTAAGTCTTTCAAGTGCCAAAATTCAATATACGTGTTTAGGGTATTGGTAATGTGTTATAACTGATAGATCCTTTAGCTGGCCCCACCACTTCTCCTCCTTCACCTCTGTTTGCAATGTTTAGATACAGGGTCAGAGAGGTCAAGTTGCCTAACCATAAGAGTCTTTATTTTCTTTTGTTAGAGATTGCATGATAATGATCTATTTTGACGTATATGAAATTTTTGCATTAATTAATTTACTTCACAGTAAGGTTGTTTTACCTGACAACAAAAATATGCTTTAATTACCCAAACAGAACTATAGTTCGGATCTTTGAATCACGATGGATTAAAACATCATTTCACAGCCAAATAGAAACATGTTCCTAATCACTGAACTTGAATTATTGTTATGTAGCTTGAGGCTTGTATTAAAATCACTGAATAATTGCAATCAGATTATTATAATCAAGTACAGGAACAGTAATTACAGGTTACAGTCACTTTAAGCTGTCCTGGAAGTCCTATATTTTGATCATATGCATATTAAAAGTTTACGTTAGTGATAAAATTAATGAATGGGACTGTAAGCACCTGTCAGTAGGAAAGATGTCACATATCTTTCCATATAGGGAGTTGCATTTTCACATCAAGGACAACTGTTGTCTACACTATTTTTCTCTTGCATAAATTAGATAATAGAAAAAATCAAATCCAGTTTTTACAAACCAATAGTGGTTGTTCTAGTATCCAATTTTAATAAATTTATCCAATTTTCTTACATTGATCAATATTTGGGGTTTCATGATTCATTTTTACTAATTTAAAAATACAAAGAAAACTATGTAAAATTTTATATAGAAAAATCATATTCCCCAATGAACTATAATTTTATAAATCCTTAATAAAAGGGAAAATTTTTTAAACATCCTTGAAATCAAACTTAGAAAAGAAACATAAAAAGAAAAACATACAATGTTTTTCAAATGATATGATCTTGTTTTAAAGAGACATAAAATGGAAAGGTATTTGATATTTGCTGAAGTAGTGTATTAAAGATGGATATCCATGTAGTGTTAATATTCTGATTAAAAGACTAACCCTTTTTAAACTCCAATAATCTCATTCCTTTATTCAAACAATGACTATGGCATATGAAATATAAATTGTATTTTGATAGTCAGGCTCTAAAATTAGAACTTGAAATCGAAAGAAGCCTAGAGCCCTAGGGGTCCCATCACAGGGAAACGGCTCCTGCACACATGCCAACCACTGAATCATTTTATTACTCTTTCTGATTCACAGGGAAATGGGGACCAGAATGAACAAACAACCACAGAACAGAGGTAGAAAATATGTAGCATGCGATTGGGTAGGAAAGTTAGAAGGAAAGACATGAAAAGTTTAAATGCATAGGTGACTTCCAGAGAATTTCACTCCAGTTCCTATCCAGATGTGTTGCTGAGGATAACTGTACAAACATCAAATGAGAATAAATAGGAAATGACATTTTGTATGAACAAGATAGGCCCACAGACAAGGAGACAGATCTTGTGCCAAGTTCACAGGCTTTCTACAGCCACCATGACAGACAACATAAGCCAGATAAAAGGCCAACCAAACACCCAGATGCTGTTGCTGGAAAATTACAACTGGAGCTCGGCATCTGGGTTTCACAGCTGCCAAGTTCACCCCATGGGTGCTCATGGTGCTTGGCTCAGACACTGGGCCAGACAGAACGGGGGTGGGCACCATAGAACAAGCTGATCACCACAGTGAACAAGAAGGTAGAAAGCCAAGTGTATAATAAAAAGCATGAACCTGCCAATATAGTTTCAAATGGATAAAACCACACTTTGTGTTCCAAACATGACACTGAGAGCGGGTTTTTCCTCTTTGGTGTGGAGATGATTTAAGAGGCATTAATGGTGGGCTTGCGGTTACAACCTCTAACCAAGTGAAGGATGTCATCATAAACGAAATTATAATCATAATTAGACAATGGATCTCAACTACCTTTGCATCTAGTTAAAAACACCTAGGAGGATAGCTATGCAGAATAAGGAAGTGCATTTGGTATAAAAGCCTATATCAATAGAGTAAAAATGTACCAAATCAATATACACAACAGCATGTGAAATCCAAGATGGCAATAGGGTAATGAAGTGAGCATTACAGCCTCCTCTGGTTTCACCTCAGGTCTCTAAAACTCAATCAATTTACAGCAAACATGCACTTCACTGTAGATTGAGTCCTTAGAATATTGAGCAATATAGAAATATGAGGATATGATGAAAAATTTGTGCCCAGGCATATGAAGCTTGGTATGTACATTAAAATTAATAATCAAAGAAAGTAAAGAAGTGAATATTTTTTCAACCAGTTATATTTCATTGTTTTTCCTTATTGTTGAATTTATTGGGGTGATACTGGTTAACATAATTATACAGGTTTCAGGTACACAATTCTATGACACATTATCCATATACTGCATAGTGTGTTCACCACCCAGAGTCAAGTCTCTATCATCATTTATCCCCCATACACTCTCCTGCACTTCTCTCCACTCTCCCTGGCCCCAGCAATCACCAAACGGTTGTCTGTGTTCATGAGTTTCTTTCTCCCTTTTTTCTTTTTTGCTCAATCTCTCCACCCTCCCACTCAAACCTCTCTCCCTGATGGCTGTAGCTGTCTGCCTGCTCTCTGTGAGTCTGTCTCTATTTTGCTTGTTCAGTTTGTTCATTAGATTCCACATATGAGTGAGATCATATGGTACATATCTTTCCCTACTTGGCTTATTTCACTTAGCATAATGCTCTCCAGATCCATCCATGTTGTTGCAAAGAGTAAGAGATCCATCCTTCTTTGTTTAGAGCCAAGTGGTATTCCATTGTGTAAATGTATTTGGTTGCCCCCAAATTAATTTTTTTCCCTGTAAGTTTGTCTTTTCCTTCATTTGTCTTTAATTTTGTTAAACTGTATGTGGCAGCTATCATCAGCATACGTTAAAAAAATCAAAATTGGTGAATTTTTGCATAGCCATTTTAATACTAAAGATGGAAGAAAATACACAGTATTTGAGCATATTATGCTTTATTATTTCAAGAAAGGTAAAAATGCAACTGAAATGCAAAAAAAGAGATTTGTACATTGTATGGAGAACATGCTGCGACTGATCGAACATGTCAAAAGTGGTTTGCAAAGTTTCATGCTAGAGATTTCTCACTGGATGATGCTCCATGGTCAGACAGACTAGTTGAGGTAGATAGCAATCAACTCGAGACATTAATTGAGACCAATGTTCTACCATGTGGGAGACAGCCTAAATACTCAATATCCAAATCAATAAAGTTACTGGGGATATAAAAAATGTTTTATTTTATAGAAAAAATTAAACGGACTTTTGGCCAACACAATACTATAGCTTTTTTACAAACTTTTTTATCTACTGGTGTGCCCATGGGCACTTAGGCGACTTCCGAATCTTGGCTATTGAAAATAATGCTGCACATTGTTAGAGGAGAAAGTGGTGGCTGAGTAGGTGGAAGCTGAGTCCCCTTGCTCTTGCCCTCAACTTAGATTCTTAGCTGATCTTCTGATAACCTGAACAATCAATGGAATCTTTGCTAATATGAAGTTTTGAAGTCAAAAAGTAAAGAAGATGTTTCACAACAGGCAGTGAGGAGATTTTATAAGCTGAAGGGGAAACACCTCGTGTGGAGCCTGCGTCCATGGATAGACTAGTCAGAAATTGCAGCTTTGTGGCTCTCTCTCCTCCCAGGTAAACCCCAGTCCCATGCAGGGAAACGTCCAGACCCTGGCTGGGAGGGACTTAGGAGGATATATGGAGTCAAGGAGATCCAGGCTAAACACACAGCAAGCAGCACGTCCATAACTGCAGTGCCAATTGCCAATCAAAAGAGTGCCAGAGAGAGAGAAAAGGAAAGAGAGAGAGAGACAGAGAGAGACTCTATCTCCCAAAAAGATCAACGGCTACAACTGGGTCAGGCGGAGGAGGGTTTTGGCCAGCCATGACTGTGAAAGGCTTTCAGCTTTTTGGAGAGGTGGTATGAGCAGAGAACTGGACAGTGGCTCGGTACTGCAGTGGGGGTGCCACAAAGAGATTTTTTAAAAGGGGAGCTGAAGTGTGCTGACCAGGGAATCCATGTGCAGCTGCCCTACCAGCAAAGAGACAAGACTGAAAGTGCAGTTTGCTTCCACTGAGTACAGCTGGGTTGGGAGATCAGAAAGTTGCACAGCAAAGGGATTTCTGGGTCCCATCCAAGTGCGGCTAGCAAACCCGGAGGAGCTGTGCAAAATGGAGAATTTGGGACTGTTTCTACTGTGAGGGCAGTGGGCTGGGAATTAGACAGCCAAGAGTTGAGCGCCTGAGATTATTTTTGGCTTGGCGGAACCCCCTCCCCAGCAAAGTTTAAACCTCTGGGAAGGGAAGGATGGACCCAGGCCCCACCTCCTACAGGACTGCAAACACCTCATCTAATAGGGAAGCTCTGCAGAACAGTCAGGCCAGGCTCAAAAACCCTCTGCAAGGTGCATATCCTCAAGAGAAAGACAGGAAAAGAAACTCCAAAAGGGTCCATTTTGAACAGCTCTCAGGGAGACAAAATACACTGCTCCCTAAGGCCCTATTCCACTGAAGCCAGTAAGGCTGGGAGATCAGAAATTGGTGCAGCAAGGGGTAATCAGGGCCCTGCCCAGCCTCAGCTCTCACACAGAGCTGCCCTTAGCACCAAGAAGGGAAGAGCTGACCCTCTTACACAGATTGGCTCCTCCCTGGAAACAGACAGCAAGTTCATCAGAAACTATACATTATTGAAATAAACTGGGACAGACCAAGACAGATGGTGCAGGGGCAGGGGAACATACCCACAATTCTCCCAGAAGACTGAACAGCACTTTCCAGAGCAGACCCAGGGTTCTCAGCCTCTTGATCATAATAGAAGCCCCCTCTAGAGGCAGGTGAAGGTGGTACATGCGGTGCTGCCAGAAGTTGGATGACCCACCCCTGGACCTTGCGCTGATAAAAAGCCAGAGGCAGATCCTTGACAAACACCAAACT
>PVJI01013831.1:0-46382 GCA_004026765.1 Micronycteris hirsuta
GATCCCATTTGTTTATTCTTTCCTTTATGTCCCTAGCTCTAGGGGACATATCACTGAAGATGTTGCTGCGTGGAATGTCTGAGATTTTCCTACCGATGTTTTCCTCTAGAACTTTTATGGTGTCACGACTTACATTTAAGTCTTTTATCCACCTTGAATTTATTTTTGTGTATGGTGTAAGTTGGTGCTCGAGTTTCATGGTGATGTGTCTTTGACCACTACAGTCGAATGCCTTTGGATATCTTCTTTATAGCTTTGCCTTTAGAGAACAATACTCTTCTTACTCTAGTACTTTTCCCAGAGTACAATTGTCAACAGAGATACTTTCATGATTGTTGTCTTGGGTATAATAAACTCCACTTTACTAGGGATGTAAGAATCTTTATTCACAATAAAACAGAAAAACAGTTACCTAAATAGATAGAACTTCCAATGTTTTTCAGCTTTGGGAATTACTTAAAGACCAACTGCTGCTAGATTTGTGGTCATGCTATTCTTGGCCCACACCTTTCTCTTCTGATTATTAACCAAATCCACCTTCTTCAATGGCTCATCCTGTTGCTCTTCTTAGACCAACCCGTGCTTTTCTGGGTTCCCTGGCCATCACCAAGGTCAGAGAGCTGTACCTGTAACTTGACAGGCTCATCCTCGGCTTCAGTAGAATTCTTTCTTCCAACTGACTCCCCAGTCTTTTATAAACTGCCCTGTGAGATCCCCACTTCTAAACTGGAGAAAGCATATAGGTCCTATGTTCAAGATCTCCAGGGATTTGAGATTAAGAGATTTCTTTAGGTCTCCTTATTTTGGGATTAATAACCAGTGAAATATTTAGATCAGGATCTCCTTGATGGGTATGGCTGCCTATATGCTGAGATGGAGAAGGAAAGCCACCACAAGATGTGGAATAAAGGTTACTGAGAGTCCTCTATTTGCCCCTAAATCACTTAAGTATTATGGCATTGAAAGTGCTTTGTGATTATTGTATATTATTTTTTAGGACCTAAAGTGCTACATTAGAGATGCTGAATCAGATCAAAGCAGATAGAGCCAGAATCATTTTCTAGATTTGTCTATTACTGGATCTATGACCTCAGGCAAATGGCTTCAGTTTCCTCATTCTATAAAATGGCAAATGTATTCCTTATGTGATTATGGCACAGAATAGAAATAATGGATGCAAAGTGATTCTTGGCGCCTGATATGTATTAGCTGTACAATAAATGGGAGCTATTTATTAGTTTAGTATTTATAAATTGCTCCTCCTTAACCCATGCACTAACATATGAATGTGCCTCCTGGGAGGAGTAATACACTTGGCTTATCAATTTAACTAGCTTTCACCTTGGAAAACAGATAGATTCCAAGGTATGGGGAAAAATGGGGTGTTTGGGAGGAAGTGGCCTAGGGAAATGGGCAGATATGCCAGGAGGCTCGAATCCAGATGGACACTTGTGGTTGAGATTCTTGTGTATTCAGGGGATAGCAAAAGTGGCCTAGGGGCCTGAAAACGGGAGTTGATCAAACTGGAAGGGTTTGG
Source organism: Micronycteris hirsuta (assembly GCA_004026765.1). NCBI lineage: Eukaryota > Metazoa > Chordata > Mammalia > Chiroptera > Phyllostomidae > Micronycteris > Micronycteris hirsuta. The sequence continues at coordinate 1,538 of PVJI01013831.1, forward strand.
AGCCCACGGGCTACACTGGAAATAGACACCTACCACCAAGTTGTACCCATGATGACTGCCGGGCACTGTGATGGATCGGGTCACAGCACTCCTGGCTACGGGAAAGGTTCTTTGGCACTGCTGCAGCTCATGAAGGCTTCCAAATAACTGTTTTTTGCTGTCGCCAGCTGTAGCAGAGGGGAGCTTGGTCAGAAATAAATTGGACATTTCTTAAAACACTGTGTGAAGACCAAATGAAAACCAGGCAGAATGTGTATTCTTTTAGCTGGTCATTTGGCCAATTGTTTACTCACAGGACATCCACTTTTGGAGAATTGATCTAGAGGCAGAATCCACAAGCCTCTTTCCCATTTCATCCACATCAACGCTGCTTTTTGTGTTTTATTTATAGAGTAGTTAGATTCTATGAAATAATAGAAATATATATTGGTTTGATCTCCAGTTACTGGCATAAAGCTCCTAAAACCATTGTAATTTCTTAAATGACAAGAGTACTAGCATCTTTTGCTCTAATATCTGGTCTTTAATCCTGGTCCCTGACACAGAGCCCCTAAATCTCTTAACATTTCCTGGGTTATAGGAATGTCATGTGTTCTAATGAGCTGACTTTTGGTGGGTTTCTGGATAGCTTCAGGATGGGGGCTGGTCTCCAGAATGACCAAGTCATGATTAGAAAGTTGAGACTTTAGCTCTACTCCACATCCTCTGGGAAGGAGAAAGCAGCTGGAGGTTGAGTTAATGGTTAATTATGCCTATGTGATGGAACCTCCATAAAAATCCCAAAAGTACCAGGTTTGCAGAGCTTCTGGCTCAGTGAACACATCTACATGTCAGAAGGGTGGCACACATCAACTCCATGGAGACAGAAGCTCCTGCGTATGCAAGATCCTTCCAGACCTTGCCCTATGTATCTTTTCAACTGGTGATTCATTTATATCCCTAACTATATCCTTTTATAATAAACCAATAAATGTAAATAAGTGTTTCCCTGAGTTCTGTGAGCCATTCTAGAATATTGTCAAAGCCTAAGAAGAGGTCAGTGGTAATCTGTGTTCCTGGGACTTGTGTTTAGTGTCTGGAGTGACAGGCAGACTTGTGAGTCTGAGTGCTTAACCTATGGGGTCCATGCTATCTCCAGGTAGATAGTGTCAGAACCGAATTGAATTGTAGGACACCCAGCTGGTGTCAGAGAATTGTTTGACATGTGAAAAATCTGCACATCTGGAATCAGAAGTATTGTGTGATAATTGTCTGAGAGCAAAGGAGAAATCCAGGAGTGTTTTCATTGATTCCCTTCTCCACTGTTTCTAGTACCTTGGGACACTAGATTATATTTGGGAGCTATTTGTGTGATACTTCAATGTTGAAGAAAATGAGTTATTTTTATAATAATGAAGTACAAAAAACATTTCACTGGAAGGAGTGACCTACCACTGATATGTAATTGTTTTTTATGAGCTACATCCTAAACCCAGGCTGCTGGGAGCCCTCCATCCCTTACTTATGCACTTTGCCCAAACCCTGAATTTTCCAAGTAGGAGCCAATTAAAAATTCTCTGAAAGTGGCCTGGAACAAAGAAGTAGATGATTTTATGGTTTATGAAACATTCACCATGGATGGTGGGGCAGCAACATTTTGCTCCCTTCCTTAAGTCAAAGCAAAAATACCTAGATGGCTGGGAGTTTGCTGGGCCTTTTGAATAACTGTGGGTGAATTATCTATGCCATCGCCCTTCTGTCTTCTTGAGTTGGATTCACAAACAGATTTATTTGTTTTCTATGCATTTTTAAACTGAGTGATCAATTTAAAGAACATTTTAAAGAACACTTGCCATGCTTCATCAAGGGTCGTTTATATCTCTTACGAACAAATCCAATCCCAGAAAGACATCACAAATAAAAGAACAGCCAAGGGAATGTAGCATGTAGTTGGAACTCCTGAACAAAGCAGGGTATATGCCAGTTGTAGTACAGTAAGTGTGAGGTCTTTTTTCTTACTTGGCCTAGAATGTTGATCTAATCACATTTAAAATAAGAGAAAGAAAAATAGTGTAAGATGCAAGCTTCTCTACTTGTAATTCAGAAGAACAGGCCATTTTAAAGAAGGATCTGACCAAGGCAGTACAGAGAGGTTACTTGGTTCACCAGAGGGTAGCAAACAGAACCTCATAAAATATAACTTGAAGCATTAAGATTCTACTAATAATTATGTTATCATTTATTGAGCAATTCTGAGCATTATTATACTAAGTCTCACCACAACAGTACCAAGTGGGCACCAAAGTTTCTATTATTTAGATTAAATAATCTGTCTCTCTTTCCCTCTCTCTCTATATATATTTCAAGTATTGACCCAAGTTTAAAAGCCAATGAATGGAGGAGTTTGAATTTTAACCCAAAGCTTGTTCTTGTCTTATAACTTGCTTATTCTTTATTCCACAGTAAGTAAATGTTGTTTTGTTATTAGCCATGAATTCTAGTTATTCATTTGGCATTCATTTAACCAACATGTATTAGAAACTTCCTATTTTCCAGGAATTATAGGGGCTGCAGCAATTCAAATGGCAAAGTCCCTCATTTCGAGGAGGTTACAGTCCAACAGGAGAAATAATTGTGATGCAAGGCAGAATGTAAAATATGCCAAAAAGAAGTATGTGTCTCTGCTTCTCATTTCTCCTTCCCACAGATAATCAATAATTAATTCTACTATGTATTTGCTCATACCTGTCTTCCAAGGAAACCTAATGCTTTACATATATTAGCTTGTCAGCACTCCTAACAGAAGAACAGCTTCATAGTTCAGTTCCAAACACCTATCAGCTTATAAAACTGTGTGTGGCCAAGCTTACCCTTTCTCAAGTCAGACCAGTGACATAATGTCTTGCAACTAGCATTTCTGATCCCAAGTATACAGCACCAGCACTGGGGGTCACACAACCCAGTTTTATTTAGATCTGCATAGACGTAGTCTATTTTCTATAGATAATGGATGGATAAGTTAGTCAATGGTGCAATAGGGGAGGGGGCTAAAAATAATGAAGCAGTTTTATTCCATTTGGCCAGCAGCAGGAAGCAGACCCCAAAGGGAAGTTAAGGAGCACTGATAGCATCAGAATGCTGAGTTATACTGAGGGCTAGCTACCACTTATGGAAGACTGACTATGTACTACACATGGTGCTCAGTGCCTTACTTTCATCATCTTGTTTAATCCGTACCTCCTTAAGTTCACGAAGGTTGTACTTACTTTTGAGTAAACACTTTTAATATTTCCATTTCCTTATGGGTGAAGGAACTGGAACTCAGGTTGGTTAAGTAACATAGGTGAGTCTAAAATAAACTGGAGTTCAGCTACAAATGTATTCCTTTAAAGTTCAGGTGCTAACAGCTATGCCATATCCCTTCCCAAGACAAAGAGAATCTAGGAAAGCTACATGCAGATGGAGGCTGGTTGTCTGGGAAGGCTGTAGGCAAGAACCTGGAAGACAGGGATTGGGGAACATCCAGGTTTAAGGTGTGGCCATGAATTGTATAACAGTAAGAAATCTTGAATTGAAATAACAGAAGTCTGACTTAAGCTGTCTTAAACCACAGAGGAGCTTTTGGTCTCAGGGAAACAAACTCTGGCAGTGGGGGGAGAAGAGCGGGTCCAGTAGTCTTTACCTGAGAAATGAAGACTTCAGCTCTCTGTCTCCCCATATTTCAGCTCAGCTCCTTTCTTTTCTTTTCACTCTTTGACACCAACTTTCACTATGAGACTGATGCCATGTCTATAAGATGCCTCAGATTTTTATCTTTAAAGTTTCATGACTCGTGAGGAAAAAGAGCTGTTCCCCATGACTTTCGGTTAGAAAAATCCCAGGAAAATTTCTGATCAGCTTTGCCTGTATTATTTACTTCTCTGTGGCTGTGTGACTCTTTGATTGAAATTTCCTCCCAACTAACTAGATGGTGGGAGTAGAACTTTTTCCTCTTCCAGAAACAGAAGAAAAAGAGATATTGGACTGACAATAATAACAAATGTGTAGTACAAGCAGAAATCAGATTAGTCATCAGAATAATAGACATAAGAATCTAATCATGTATGGAAAATTTACCCAGAAATTGATTATTTCTTTTGCCTCATAAGGCTTCCTGCTGCTAATCCATGCCAACCCAAGGTCTACAACATCATGGAATCACAGAAGCCTTCCGTCTCGTACCTCTCCCCATTGCTTTCTGTCACTCATCCACACTGTTCTTCCTTCAGACCTTCTTGTGTGTAGCTCATTCCTTCTTAGACTATTCTCTGTTCTTCTGTTTGCAGTGACTTTTCCCGTTATTCAGATCTCCTCAGAAGGGAGTCAGACATCGCTGATTCCCTTATTATAAAACAATCCCTTTCCAGTTTTATTTTGTCAAAGTACTTGGCACCATTGCTACTCTTGCTCTCCGGTCTTCTCCCCTCCTCTTATATTTTAATTTTATTTTTTTATATTTTATATTTATTTATATACTTTAATTTTTTTCTTTTGCTTTTATTTCTGTTTTTTTCCTTTTATTTTCTGTTTCCCTTCCCCCAGATAAGTTCTGTGGCAGTAGAGATCTTTTCTGTCTTCTTGTCCATTGTAATGCCAGCACCCACAACAGTGTCTGGCATTACTTTGTAGGTCCGTAATACATATTTGTTGAATAAATAATTGAATTAATGAATCATAGACATAGAAGGGACTACAGCATTTAACTTGAAAATTTTTTTACATAAGAGGTGCTTCAGACATGTTTTCAAATGAATGAAAAATAGGAGAATCCAGAAACCTATCTTATTAGAATGTGCTGGAAATATTGCTGAATTTGAATGGTATAGCTATAACCAAGGCTTCAAACCCTTATACCAAGGTCAAATGGCAAACATCCACTTTCCCCTTCCTCATTTTCATTGGGGTGTATGATCTGTGTGAGTGCTATTTTGAAAAGGCCTGGCTTCTTTTGTCAGTATCATTTGTTGAACATATGTTGTATGCCAGATGCCACCGAAGATACTTTACATGAATTACCTCCAATTCTGAGAGTCAAAATAGTAGGTCACTTGCTCAGGATCCAAAGGTTTATAAAAGACATGAATAGGATTAGAACCCTTTCCACTACATCACAGTGAAACTTTTCAGAAGTGCTCTAGCAGGTCAAGGAGGAGATTTCAGAGTTTTGGGTTTGAATGAGTTCTAATCGTCGATACCTTTCCATAACCCATCTCATTTTAATCTATGCCTGGCATGTGGGTAAACTGATGAAATTCTATTCCCAATTGTCCCAGAGGTTTTTATCTCTTAGCACAGTGGTTTAAAAGTCTGGTCCTCAGCAGCAAGTCAGCATGTCCTGAGGACATGTGAGAAATGTAAATTCTCAAGCTCCATTCTTGATCTGCTGAATCAGAAACTCTGAAGATAGGCCCAGCATTCTGCTTTAACAAGCCCTCCAGGTGATTCTGCTTTAGGACATCTTTCAGGAAGCCAGGTAGCTTCAGCTGAAATTAATATCTTTCACCACTAATACCAGGTATTAATGGAGAATTCTAGAGCCCAACACTAGGGTATGAGAAATGGGAGTGGAATGACCAGTTGTCCTGGTTTGTCCAGATTTAGAGGGTCTCCCAGGATGTGAGAATTTTAGTGTTAAAACCAGCACAGTCCTTGGCAAACCAGAATGTGTTGTTTACTTATTTACAGAATGTATTTGTTTTTTATTGCTGCCATAACAAATTGCCACAAACGCATAGTTTTAAACATTTATTTATACCATACGAACTCACATATAAGTGGAATCTAATCAACAAAACAAACAAGCAAGCAAAATATAATCAGAAACATTGAAATTAAGAACAAACTGACAGTAATCAGAGGGGAGGGAGAGGGGATAATGGGGGGAAAAGGGGGGACGGTTGTCATGGAACATGTATAAAGGACACATGCACAAAGCCAGAGGGGGGTAGGATCAAGGGTGGGAGGTGGGGATGGCTGGGGTGAGGAGGTTGTTTGGGGGAAAGGGGAGACAACTGTACTTGAACAACAATAAAAAGAAGAAAAAAAACACATTTCTTTATCTTTAAAGTTCTGTGGATCAGAATTCCAACATGGGTCTTACTGGGCTGAAATCAACTGTTAGCAGGGCTTCTTTCTGGAATTATGGGGAGAACCTGTTTCATAGATTTTTCCAGTTTCTAGAGGCCTCTTCCTCTGTCTTTGTTGCCATCAATGTTGCATTTCTGTAACCATTCTTCTGTAGTCACATCTCCTCTGACCATAGCCAGAAATCCTGCTTTGATTTTAAGGACCCATGAGATTAGATGGGGCCTTTCTGTATAATTAGACTCTCTCTATCTCAAGATTTTTAATTTATTCACATTTGCAAAGTCCTTTTAGCCATGCAAGGTGACATATTCACAGGTTACAGGGATTTGTGTGCAGACATCTTTGGGAGCCATTATTCTGCCCAGCAATTATCATAACTGGGAGTCTGGGATGTGGACAGTCCTGGGCAGAACCAGGACAAGTTGGTCCCTTAATTCGGGTGAAGGAGTACAGAGAAGAGCCGTATTGCTATGGTGGTGGCCACATCATAAAATGGTGACAGAAGGTACTGAAGCTAGGCAAAAGTCAAAAGGAGGCAGATCTGTTTTCCTGGGTTGCCTATTCTGTGATTTTGTGTAATTCTATTCAGACTTTTTCTTTTTCATGCCTGTGCCATGATCTCTCATTGGTAGACATTTATGTGTTTGTATGTGTGTTGAATATAACCATACTAATTTATTATTAGTCACTAACCATGGGTAATTCACTGTTGCTTATAAAATGCTACATTAGCTACTGCTACCATTTAGTTATCAACTTTTGATGGTAGCAAAAACAAATCACGACTTTAATTGTCTGAATCTGGCTCTGTGTATGTGATCAGCATGTGATCAGGGCCTTGCTGAGTCCTAAGGAGAACTGGGGAGACACATTATAGGAATGCAGGCTGTAGTAGTAGCTCTTGTGGAGAGGTAATGATCCATGAGTATTTTATTGTTTGTAGTATATAGTGAGGATTTACTTGTCCTGTGTAAATATATGAATGTCTCTGTTCTATCATCTCTTCAAATGAAATGCCCCCAGACAAAGTGCCTTCTAAAATATCGGGGAATGGAGTCACATATGCCATTGAAGTTTTGTGACTTAAACATAAACATAGGTAAATGAAACCAATGAATGTCCCTCTTCTTCATGTTGACCAGGCTAGGAATAGAAACAGACTAAGGGCTGTGTCATAGGTGCTAATCTACTTTACATTTTGGCACAGATGCTTCTCTGTAAAAGATAGAGTACTGTCATCGAAATAGAGATAGATATGGAAGGACTCAAAATTCCAAATCTATCTTATTAACTGTGTGACATGAGGGACACTTCTTATCTTTCTGAGCTATATTTTTCACAATTTTTGAAAAAGGATAATAATACCTTAGGTTTCATGTGAAGATTAAATAATAACATTCATGAAACATTAAGTATCTGTTATGGAGTTGACACAAATAAGTGGTAATTATTAATATTATTGGCTCACTTTTCAAAGATATTGTCAATAATAATTGAGCTTTTGTTAAGGTGCTTCCGCATAGTAGCCATTTTCACTCCTTGAAAGCCCATTCATTCAACATGCTTTCTGTTCTGTGTCAGGCTTATACTAAACATACAAAAATTAATAAATGAATAACCCTGTGTTCCAGGAACTCACAGCCTTCTTGGAGAGATGACACTTGCTTGAACTGGAGCAATCAGTTAGTGTCATTTGGAGGAGAATAGAGTGTGTCACACTTTGGGAGCAGCATCCAGGGTTGTCCAACCTGAGGCCTGTAGGCTGCATGCAACCCAGGATGCCTGGGAATGTGGCCCAACACAAAATCGCTTAAAACATTATGAGATTTTTTTGTGTGATTACATGTTACAATGTATTTAACGTGTGGCCCAAGACAACTCTTCTTCTTCCAGTGTGGCCCAGAGATGACAAAAAGTTGGACAGCCCTGAGAACACAGAGGTGAGATATGGCCTGGTCTTTGTTGGAAATTTCATGTAGATGGCATTGTTGTAATACAAGTACATTAGGAAGGAAGTAGGCAGAGTTGAGGCTGATGACACCAGCTGACACATGAAAGATCTCTTATACGAAGGCAGGGAACTTGGATATTACCTGTGTGTGGTAGGGATCCATTGATGGTTTTAAGGGGAGAATGATGTGATCTAATTAGTATTTTAAAATGATCACTCCAGCTATTCTGTGGAGAATGGATCAAAGAGAAGGAAGGGTGAAGGAGAAATTAGGGATATCAGTAGGAAGGTCTATCAGTTATGGTATCTTCATTAAACAGAAACCAACTGAAGTATCTCATGACACTTTCATTAAAGAACTAGACAGTGAATGGGAGCAGGGTGAAGGGAAGCACCGACACCGCTAAAACATTTCAACACTAGGAAGAGTGGGGATCGTTACCATCAGGCATGAAGGGACAAGGGAAAGAATTAGTGAGAGCTGGAGAAAGAGCACTCTGATAGGAGTTGTAGCCTTTCTTAGGTCGGGTTCTGCAGAAATTCACCCCAGAGGAGGATTCACATGCAAGTGATTTAGTCAGGAAGTGCATCCAGGAGGAGCTAGAAGGAAGTAGGGGAAGAATCCATGCATGAGTACTACGTCATCAGCATTTGTGAAAGGAAGACACTGTGCAGTGAGTTAGGAATGAATAGGAGTCAGAAGGCCTGGTGCTAGGTCCTCTGCCACTTAAGTCACTCAGACTCCCTGCTTTTTAGTTTGATTGTTTATAAAATGGGAAAAGTGCATTATTCTGAGCCAGTGTAAGGTGCTATGGTGTAGAAGTGTCAAGCTTTTTTAAAAAAAAATATGTTAATTGGGGTGACCATGGATAATAAGATTATATGGGTTTCAAGTGTACAATTCTGTGATACATGATCTGTATATTGCATTGTGTGCCCACCGCCCAAAGTCCAATCATCTTCCATCATCATATATTTGACCCCCTTTACCCTTTATTACCTCTCACCCTCCTTTCCTCTTGTAATTACCATACCGTTGCCTGTGTCTGAGTTTTTGTTCGTTTGTCTTTCTTGTTTGTTCATTTGTTGCTTTCAGTTTTATATCCCACATACAGTTCTTAATTTTTTCTGACTTATTTCACTTAGCATGATATTCTCAAGGTCTATCCACATTGTTGCAAGTGGCAATATTTTCTTTTCTTATGGCTGAGTAGTATTCCATTGCATATAAGTACCAAGTCTTCTTTATCCAGTCATCTATGGAAGGACACTTTGGATTTTTCCATTTCTTGGCCAATGTGAATAATGCTGTAATGAACATAGGGGTGCATAATCTTGTAAAAAAATGTTTTCTTTTATATTTTTAAACATTTTTGTAATTGTTGTTCAAGTATGAATAAATGTTTTCAAATTTTTTGCCTGACTAGTTTGAAGAATGTGAGTTCAAAACTGGGGCCCTATATAGAGGTTAGTCCTACGTCTTCTGGGCCTCATCTTTGTGCTCTAGGCCTAAATGAGTCAGTCTTTGAATTGGTCCCTGGGTGGACACCAATGGCTATCATTTTATAATGAACAGAAGAGATCCTGTGGAATGAACTTTTAATTTTTTTATGATGATAAGAATAATTTGAATTTTTTTTGAAGATTTTTATCTTTTAAATTGGATGTAGCACCTAAATGATGGTATATAGGTAGAAGTTACTATGGTTATATTTTTAAAAGGCATTACCACAGTATGAGCTTTGTTGGCCAACAATACTCTTTCTATTGTTAGTGGAAATCTGACAGTATATCAAACAAATAGAATTGCTGCCCTCCAAAAAGATGTTAAAATTTCTTATTTAATGATATCCATTATACTGTGAGACAGTTTAGTAAAACTTTTTGATGTGGAAGATTCTCTCATTATCTGTGGTTGTTCAGGAGAAAAGCAGAGTAACAAGGAATGTGTCGAAGCATCTGATTCATTATGATAGGTGCACAAGTACTTCCTCCAGTGAGAGCAGGAAATACTGGTAACCTTGGCAACACTGGTGGCCCTTCCCATCCCTTTTTAATTAAAATAGCTGTTGCTAGGATACACCCTAAAGCAAAAAGAAGGGTAAGGAGGGGGCAAGAAGATAAGAGAAATTGAGAATTGGGAGGGGGAGGGAGGATGAAAGAGAAGGAGAGAAAATGAAAAAGGTGAGAATGAGAATGAAAAGGAAGATGAAACAAAGACGTCAGGTGGTGTTTGAAGGGCAGACTCCAGGACATGAAAGAGACTGTGGAATTACTGTCCAGATTAGAGAGCAAGGGGTGGGGATAACAGTAGAATGTTAGTTCCTGACTTACTAAAAATCAATAATTTATCCTTCATTTAGACCTTGAGTTTTCTCAAGCATGCTTATGTATTCTTAATGTGGGTGTTTTTGTATTGCCCTGGAAGGGAAATGATTATTAGCTTTCTTTCCCTTACCCAAATCACCCATCAGCATCCTTTCTTCTGATGCCTCTCCTCTCCACTATCCTGAAAATGAAGTATCTTCAGAGAATAGCATTATATTACAATGCAATGAATGTCCCTCTGTCAAGTGGGCATGGGCAAAGTTCCTCTGGTGTCTAGAAGATGCCCTGGCCCTATTTTCATGCTTCAGCCCTCAGTCTCCTGTCCATCTGTGCACAGGCTTGAATACTGGGTGACGACAAATGGTTTCAGCAGCTGACAAGCTCTGAGTTCAGGGGAAAGGTTATGGTTGCACTGGTGATTGTAGCTTTTGTAACAGGGGAGTCACATTATGTAAGACTTACAAATAAGGAGAACTGGCCGCCCTGATGAATGGTTCCTCTCCACCGTGGTATGGTAGAGTCACTCTAAGCGTACCCCTCATTTCCAAAAAATGATTAGGCTACCCAAGGTAGAGTCATAAAGTAGTTAAGAGGCTTTGGAATCTTGGGAATTTGTTGCAATTAAAGGGATTTTGTGTGCTTTATTCACCATGGTATCTTCACCTAGAAGAATGCCAGGAACATAGCATTGTTGAAATCACTTCCATTTTCTGAGCCATAGTCAGTTCACTGTTCCCAGTCTTAGTTTGGAGAGTTCCCATCTCTGATCTCAGTTGTGGAATACTCAGGTTTCAGGTCATTGTCAGAGTATCTCCCCTCTGACCACGGTGATTTAGTCAAGGATGGTTTTATGACTGAATCAAAACTGATAAGACAAGGTGTTACAGAGCAAAAGGGCCAGCGGGGCATCCATCGATGCCCCGACCCTGCTCTAGGTCCGTTATGCTCGCTGCCAATGGAAAGACGTCTCTCAATGCCAGAGACTTGTGAAAAGGAAAAGAATTATTTATTTACAAGTTATACAGGCTTAGTGATGACTTAAGGTCTCCTTTAAAATACTAAAGTTCTCTAGAATACCCACAAACACGCAGTCCTTCCTTCCCCACTTTTCCCAGTTCAGAGTACCGTAGGAGAAGGAGTAGAAGCGTGATACAGGCAGATTCTCAGTTCTGGCATCATCCAATGTGTCCCCACTGCGATCTCCAAATTAATCCAAAGAACTCCAGGTTAATCCAAAAGCATGGTAATCCGAAAAAAAAAAAAAGCTCCAGGTAATCCAAAGAAAGCATGTGGCACCTTCTCATGGCCCACCAGCATAAGTCCTTTCACCCCCTTTTCTTCCAGGCAAAGTCTTTGCTGCTTCCTAGGCCGCGTGGCAAAGGAAGGCACCCAAAGCCATGTGGTCCTGCCTCTGTCTCTCAGACTGTGGGGTCCCCACTCCTCAGCCACGTGGTCCAAGAGAGCCCTTCCCGCAGCGTCTCTCCTGCACTCCCCCAAACCGCCAAGAGAGAGCTGGGCATTGCTGCTACATCTTGCTTCCCAGCTTCCCAAGCCGCATGGCAAAGAGAGCCCCAAAGCTGCGGGTTCTCCCCTCTCACCAAAAGCCGTATGTTCCAAGAGAGTGATATGGCTGCTGTGTCTGGGTTTAAATCCCCGGCATTGATTTCCTTCTGCAGCCTCATTTCCGACTCCTCCTTCAATCAGCTACACCTGCCAGCACTTCATATTCCTACAGTTTTTCTGGGCTGCCATGTTAGCTGTGGGCAGGGGTGACCCCATGGCCCAGAGCCAACCATCTCCAAGTTTTCACGCAGGCGCTGTGTCTAGCGGGAGTTGCCTCTCGGCTACATCCTGGGTGGAAATCTCCTCCATCCCCCTGGCTCAAAGCATGGCCACAGCTATTTAACATATCTATACAACCAGTTAAAGGTTATAGATATGTTAAATGACCATGCCAGGGGCTAGCTGCAAAAGCTGCTGCCATACCCAACAGCTCTGAATGGGAGTCCCATCCCCCACCCAGTTCAGACCTGTGGGGGTGAGGACATTCTATATACATATTTCTAATATTTCCTGGATACCTTGAGTTCTGGACCCTACTACAAATCCTTGTTTGGGCCCATTTCTTGGCTGTGCCCTGTAACAAAGGTAAGAATTTTTTTAGGATTCTTAAGCTTTCACTGCCTTGCCACTGGACATGAATGAGAGAGGCTGTCTATCTGGTTCTGCTACAGCCATCTGTGAGCATGGCGTCCTGAAACCAGAGCAGGGGAAACAGAGCCAAGAAGTGAGAACTCTGGCTCTCTGCCCAGACAACTGTCTCCAAGATTTCCCAAAGATGCACACCCTTGAGCTGTTGCAGGAATCATCATTACCTGTTCTCCAAATGGTGCTGGAGCCGTAGGCACACAGAGAAGCTGCAATGCTCTTCTTCCAATACAGCGTCTCACTTTCCTAGCTGGGCATTGAATCAACTTTGCTTGTGTTTTTCTGCTTTCCAAATTTCAAAAAAGCAAACAAACAAAAACAGCCGTGTACTATTCCTGGTAACTCTCATATAGGCTTGGTCCCTGGTGCTTCAAATTTGGCTGAGAAACAAAGTCTCCTCTCTTTACATTATTACTCCCACTCCAGAACTACTCCTGAAGTCTTTGATTTGTTCACAAACTTTTGTCTTAAAGACATCTCAATCCAGCCCTGGCTTGTGTGGCTCAATTGGTTGGAGCATCGTTCCAGAAACGAAGAGGATGCAGGTTCAATTCCCAGTCAGGGCACATGCCTGGATTGGGGGTTCAGTCCCCAGTTGGGGTGCACGTGAGAGGCAACTGCTTGATGTTTCTCTCTCACATCAATGATTCTCTCCTTTTCTCTGTGCCTCCCTTCCTCTCTTTCTAAACTCAATATTCATATTCTCTGGTGAAGATTGAAAAAAAGATATCTTAATTCAAATTAATAAAATAATCCAAATCAATAAAGTAGATACCTAGAAGCTTCCTACCTCCCAACTTAGTATAGTCCTTTGAATACATTCTGAGTTTTAGGTAGGGGTGAAATAGGACACACTAATACAAGAAAAACAAAAGAAATTCTAAAGAGTTTATTCATTGCTAACATTCCATGGCTTTGACTCTAATATATGATTTGTATAATCATTCTAAAATTCATAACTTAATGTTTTGTATATCCCTATTATCTGCCAGGTACTAACATGGTTACTGCCTTCATGAAAGGCAATCTGGGGTGTGTGCGGAGTAGATGGGTGATAAACAAATGGGCAAGATTTCAGGTTGTGATATGTGCTACACAAAAACAAACAGGGTGGTGTGACAGAGGGTATCTGGGGTACCTGGTGTCCACCTTAGCTAGGGACGGCCAGAAGCCCTCTGGAAGGAACTGACAACTGAACCAAGAACCAAAGGATGAGAAATAGATGATCATGTGGAGATACAGGGGAGATTGTTCCAGAGAGAGGAGATAGAGGTTAAAACCCTAAGGTGGGAATGAGCTTAGAGTTTTAAAGAAAATTAACCAAAAAATCAATGTGACTTAAACAAGGGAAGGAAAGGGATATAGAAAGAACAAGATCACACAAGGCCTTGAAAACTATGAGGAGGAGCTTGGAAGCCATTGCAAGGCAAAGGAGGTCAGTACCTGATTATAAAGCAATTACTCTGATGCTGTGTAGAGAATGGGTTGCAGGGAGGCCAGCGAAGTGACTGGGTAAGAGACGCTGCAGCAGTATTGACGGGGCGGGAGCTTGCATTAGGGTGTGGCACTGTAGTCAGAGAAGGATTGGGGATGACAATTAGGTTTTAGGCTTACGTGACTGTGGACGGGGATATAGTACTGAGGGAAGACATGGACAATATTTGGGGGATCAAAGGTTTCATTAGGCTATATGTTTCAGTAGAAAATTGAATACATTAGGTTATCATACAAAGAAGAAGTCAGAAAAGGCCATGTAAATTTTGGATCAATTGGGCTATAGACGGTATTTTAATTACTATAGTGCTGCATGAGATTGCCTGGGAGAATGTAGATGGAGAAGTGCAGAGGGGCAAAGATGACCCGGGGCTAGGACTTGATATGTTACCTATAACAGAGTATAGATTAAGTTTTAGTTTTGAAGGTAAAACAAAATTAAACATTCTACTTAAAAATGGACATGAATGAGGGACCCGTGGATGGAGCCAAGTGGGGGTGGGATTGAGGGTGGGAGGTGGGCATGGGTAGGGTGGGGGAAGTGGTGGTGGGAAAATGGAGACAACTGTGTTCAAACATCAATAAAAAAAGTAAAAAAAAAAAATTACCAGCAGTCTCTGCCTTCTAGGATAGAAATGGAAATCAACTTTAAGGCAAAGTAGCCTTTATTCTGCAAAGAGCAATCCTCTGTAGATTCCTAGGTTGGAAGAAACCCTCCAGAGAAAAATGAGAAACATCTATACTGATAGTACTGTTTCTATCCTGGTTTCTTATTTGGATTGGCCAAGTAAACATATATATTTTCTATATGTCCCCAAATGTTGGGTTAAGATTGAGATGGGCACTGGCCATGTAGAATAGTGGGTTTTTTAAATAGTATTATCCTTGGACAATTCACTAGGCAGTTGACTAAAAATATATACTCCTAGATGCCACTCCAGATTTATTGAATTAGATCTTTGTAGATGGGCCCCAAAATGTGAATATTTAACAAAACTTCCAGATCATCTTATCAGTGGCATTTTCCTAAATGTTCATTTTCTGGCTCTTGTGTGTGTGTGAGGAAGGAGAAGGAAGGGAGAAGCCTTGATTTATATTATTTACCAATTCTTCTTCACTCCAAACAGAGAAATTAGAATAATAATAATTTCAAAAGCCTGATGTCAATAAAGGGGAATTTGGTGACAATTTTCTTTTTCTTTTTTATCAAGGACTATTTCCACTACTCTATAGTTTAAACTTGCAGTTGACATTTATATTTAGTGAGCTCCGCTTTCACTTCGCCTTCCCTCTTCCCAGAAAACAGATACATCCCTCTGTTTAATAGCTGCTGCCAGTCGCCCCTCCTCCTCCCCGCCCCTCTCCCTCTGGGCAGTCCATCTCCTTACAGGGCGTCTACCCCTCCCCCTCACAACTCTCGGGGGACACCTACTCTTTTCCATCTGTGTTATATGTGTAGTTTTGTTTTGAGCATAATCAACAAAGCTGGGATTTCCAAGGCTGCTTTTTCACCTTCCCCTCTTGAAATGACATTTATATAAAAATGGGCTATAAAAAGACAGGAAACTTAAAGCACTGCTCAGACCCAAGAGAGGGAGGGAGAGGGACGCTGCTGCCTTTCACTGGAAGCTCATGAGCTCTCATGATTTCATTCCAGAAAGGAGTCACTAAAGATTTTCCACCCCCACCACCAAGTCAGACACATTGCTTCCTTCAACCTGGGGTTGATCTCAGAGCGGAGGTGAAGTCCAATCACCCACCTCATCACCCTGTCATCTGATAATACAATCCTGTCATATTCTTCTCAATAAAACTTATAATGTCTTCTCTTCTCAACACCTGGGGCCTAACCCCTGAGCAAGGATCTCAGAAACAGGACCCTGAAGCTTCTTTCATCTGTTACAGGATTAACATTATACATCAGTGTCCTTTTCTTTTCCCAGGAGGTATGAGTTTGGTGGTTAGTGGCAGGAGGAGTTTAAGATCTGGAGTGTTTATCCTGACTCATCCTGCTGTGGGACTTTAACTACCAAAGGGCTTAACAGTTCGGCCTTCAATTTTTCCAGCTATGAAAGACAAATAGTAACATAATGGAAGCTCACTGCACAGACACACACACACACACTTATTTCATAGGTATTTTTAAAGGATAAATAGGTATAAAAGTTTTGTCAGTTCAGGATTAATCTTTTCATTGATTTGAGAAGAAAGGTAGAAATGATTTAGTATGCCATGTAAAGATTGACTGTTTTAGGAGAGCTCTATTTAACTGCTTTGATGAACAACACACTCATTCTGCCTAACAATCCTGTGAGGGTTTTACAGATGAAAAAACCAAGGTTCAGAGGACATTAGGTAATTTGGAAAGAGCTAAAATTCATACTCAGGTGAATGGCTGTCCCTAATGACTCTCAACTCTATGTCTCAGACAGAAGATAATTCTACATCAAGATCTTTCTCTTGAACTCCAGGTTTTATGTCTAAGTACCTACTGGTCATTGCTAGTCTTTGGAGGTTGTCATTGCAAGACAAAGACTTCCTTATCTGGTAACTGCTTACCATCTGGCCTTATCATAAAAGCCCTCTCCCCCTTGTACTCTATACTTGCACTCTACTGCACTACTTGCAGTTCTGTTACCAGCAAAAGCATATGCTGTGATACATCCTGTGGTACGCTACATGTGTCCTTCTTTTGGTATCAGGGTGTACATTTCCACAACTTCCAGTAGGCCGTTACCTACTTTATAACTGAGACTTTCTGAAGGAATTGCCTTCCACCAAAGGGAGGTGCTATGCACAAAGGTACACCTCCCTTTAGAAGCAGCCTGCATCTCATGACTGATTAGTGCAGGGGTATAAAGTCCAGCCCTCAAAATGGGTCAACTTTGAAGGCCATTCCAACTCAGAGCTTGCCCCACTGAATTGGCTGAATCCTCTGTTGGAACTGCAATGCTCTTCAACTTCTCTTTCTGCCTAATCCTGCTCCTTTACTCCTTTGCAAGTGTTTTCCTTCCCTAGAGCCTTCTCCATAAATCTGCATTCAATCTCTGTTCCACAGTCTGTCTCCTGGGAAGCCTGACCTAAGGCAGTTGGTACCAGAGTTGTCCTAGCAGTTTTAAAATGTGATACTGGAGCTACATTACCCTTTGTTGGGCTGGCATGGAGGACCCTGTTAGTGGTAGGTGGAATTTGATAACTCCTGGAATGCTGTAGCAATGCCAAAGTTATATCTTTCATCAGTGGTAAATGTGGATGGAAACGGAAAGATATTGTACTCCAGGTGCACTATCTCAGGCAATGAAGAGGTTCTGGGAAAGTAGTAATTATAAAGATGATGGAATTAAATGGCTTTGGCTGGGGGCTATCAAGGCATTAGAGAAAGACAATGAAGGGCTGAGAGTGATTAATCTCAAATTTAGGGCAAAGTGAGAAACCCAGGGGCCCCGAGGGCACAAAGACTGAGGATCAAACCCGGAATGTGATTTAAGTGTAGTAGAGTTCCAGAGAAGATTGATTTGTCAACCTGGCAAATTTGCTTCACCAAGGTCAAGGCCCTAATTGAAAAAGAGTGAGGCTTTGAGGCTTGCGATGGGGTTATCAGGGTTAATGTCCTCAAAAATCTTGAATCCTCTGTTTCCTCTGAACCCGCAGAAGTGCCCTGTGTCTTCCTGCTAGAAGTAATCACTTTCTTTTGCGTACGAGACTGTGAGATAATATACACTTACATCTCCCTTCCTCTCACCTATCTCCCTCTTGTCCTCTTGGTCCCCAGACTAAAAACCAGGGTCGAGTCACAAGAAAACTGCCTAGGGAAATGTTTGGTCTGCTTATTAGTGGGAAAAAAGGAATTATACACCCAAAGAGCTGCAGAACCTGGCCACACGTGTATCAATAGGACCTGGAGAGAATGTATGGAACTTAACCCTGAGGTCCTAGATCAAGGTGGGATAGGTGGGGGTTGGGGGGATGAGAGCAAAACATAAATTTGGATAAGAATTTATTTACCTGGAAACATTGTTTATTGATGCAGGATTTAATACCCCATTAAGGATCCAGGAGATAGTGTTAACATGCTGCTAGAATGGCTCTTAGAAGCTTGGGAAAAGCTATGGCCTACACTAACTAAAAATACCAGAACTTCCAGACACATGGTGAAAGAAGAGATCGAAAAGTTCAGAGGAGTGGGTACGCTGGAGTGGCTGTGCTGTGTAAAGCAGAAAACCCATCCGCTAACCAAGTTCCACTTAAAACTCCACAGAACACTCCATTCACCAGAGCAATAAAGAATGCCCTGACTAGAGGGCCACCAGCGTAAAGGAGACATTTAGTGGTGGCTGTCCTCTGCAGGCTAGAGCTCATGGTGGATGATGTCATTATAAAATTGTGAACCCTGATAGAAATGAAGAAGATGCCAAAATAATTGAGGTAAGGTGAAGGCACATATCTATCAAAAGCAAAGTGGTCACAATGATCATAATAAATAACCAGTCTGAGGAATAGCCAGGGAGGCCTGACCCGCACAGAGCCAAGGAGATGGTTAGTGGAACACGGTGTACCCACAGGCTGTCCACAAGGGTGTTGCTCTATGTTTGCAGTCAAAGAAGTCAAAGATAGATAATCAGAAGGTGAAGGGAAATTATCCCTTTAGTGTCTCCCTACTGCTTGAAAGAAAGGTCAGGTCTCAAGGAAGAAGAGGTCTGCAACCCATGTTGAGCCTAGGTGACAACGATTCCCTCAGTACTTCTTCAAGGCACCTACATCTATTTGAATACTCATGCTCTGGGAAAAATGGGACTATCCCATCATTTCAAGTAGTGTTATGCACAGGGGAAGAGTGAATAATATGTCCAGGGATCTGAAGCATCTTTGCAGTGTCAGTGAAGGAGCATATGGGAGCCAATTAATAAATGGAAGTGTCCTCTAGTTCCATTTCACAGTGAGTTCACTATGCCAGTGGACTTACTACATGATGATTTACCTGACACCCAAATATGAAATTGAAGTGGGCATATTCGGTAGTTGGCAAAATTGTTATACTGGCTCCTGAGCCTTTGGACTTGCACATCCCTCTCCCAGTGTGACAAGATTTCTATCACATTTGTGCACAACCTAATGTATTCATGAGTACTTTCATATCCTCTATTTGAATTACAAGTCTAGTTTCTACCAAAAACAAACAAACAAACAAACAAACAAACAAACAGGTGTATCTCTGGAGATTGATAGTGGGCTTCTGCAACCTCAAGTAATAACCCCAGTTGCAACTGCTGTGCTGATTATGGCATCTTTGCTAGAGCAGATTAACATAGTCTCAGATCCATAAAATGTAGCCATTAATCTGGTAACTAGTATCTTTTCCACTCCTTTTAGGAAGAAAGATCAGAAGTAGTTTTATGTTCAAGACCAGTATATTATAGTCGTGTCCAAGGCTATGTTAAGCCTCCCTTTTTGTAATATAGTCCAAAGGGACCCAGACTCTATTCTTCAGAACATTATTGGTCCACTGTATCAGTGACATCATATTAATTGGAGTGAATGAGGAAGAAATGGCAAGTACATAGGAGGCTTTGGCAAGACACATGCACTCCAAAGGGTGGAAGATAAATCTAATGAAAATTCAGAGCTCTGACATATATGTTTTTAGGGGTACAGGAATATCTTACTTTATTGCATTTTACTTCATTGCACTTTACAGATGTTGTGTTTTTAGAAATTCAAGGCAAGGCCTTCCACCAGTGAAAAGATTACGACCCACTTTATTGCAGTGGTCTGGAACCAGCCCCGCAATATCTTGGAGGTATGCCTGTATATTCATCTGGGACGTGCTAGCATATCTTTTCCAAAGAGGAGGGATTAATGCATCTTGTATCCTCCATTCCTAAGGAAGAAGCACAGCACTTTTAAGGCCCCTTGGGATTCTGGGAATGGCATATTTCGTGGACCTATTGCCTCAAACCACTCCCCAAGTGCATGAAAAGACTACCAGCTTTGTTAAGACCCAGAGCAGGAACAGGCTCTGCATGTCTGGCACACATTGTCCTGCAGAACTAATGATAGATGTCTGTGATGGGAAAAAAGGTTGTCTGGAAAAAACTTCTGGCCATGATGGAGGCGTAGGTAGACACACTGTGCCTCCTCACACAACCAAAAGAGGAAAAACAATTTAAATAACAAAAATAATATCAGCCAGATCTGACAGAAAACTGAACTGAGTGGAAGTCCGACAACCAAGGAATTAAAGAAGACACATTCATCCAGACTGGTAAGCGGGGCGGAGCTGGGTGGAGAGCAATCGGCAAGACTCAGCGTGTGGAGTGGTACTGGCAACCTCCAGCTGCCCGACGAGGCCTGTGGCGGGCATGCCTGGCCAGAACATGGCAGGCACACTCGGCAAAACTGGGGCTGAGACTGGTGGACTGGGCGGTCCCTCATTCTTGCGCAGATAAACTGGGAGGAAAAGCTGGAGAGTGGAATAGACCGCTCGGCCCACCAAAGCAGGGAAATAAAACCTCAAACCAACAATTGAATACACCTGTGGGGGTTGAGGCGGCAGTGGGAGGAACTCCCACCCTCACAAAAGAGTTCGTTGGGGAGACCCACAGGGACTTGGAACAGTGTGGGCCTGCCCACTCACCCTGGAGCCAGCAAAGAAGGACTGAACTTGCTTGTGGGTAGCTGGGGAAGTGCGAACAGAGCAAGCGCCATTGTTCTCTCAGGCCCCACCCCCACAGGCAGCATCACAACACAATGACGTGGGTTACCCCGCCCTGGTGAACACCTAAGGCTCCACCCCTTAAATTAACAGACACACCGAGAAAAAAAATGGCCCAAATGAAAGAACAGATCAAAGCTCCAGAAAAAATACAACTAAGCCACAAAGAGATAGCCAACCTATCAGGTGCACAGTTCAAAGCACTGGTAATTAGGATGCTCACAGGATTCAGAGAAAGAATGCTGCAATTGTCACAATTACTTGAACAAATGAGAAGGGATGAGAAGGAAACTGGGACTCAAATCAACGGAGTGAACCAGCAGAAAGAAAAAAACATCCAACCAGAAAAGAATGAAGAAACAAGAATTCAAAAAACTGAGGAGAGGCTTAGGAACCTCCAGGACATCTTTAAACTTCCCAACGTCTGAGTCATAGGGGTACCAGAAGGAGAAGAGGAAGACCAAGGGATTGACAACTTATTTGAACAAATAATGAAGGAGAACTTCCCCAAGCTGGGGAAGGAAATAGACTTCCAGGAAGTCCAGGAAGCTCAGAGAGTCCCAAAGAAGTTGGACCCAAAGAGGAACACACCAAGACGCATCATAATGACATTACCCAAGATAAAAAATAAGGAGAGAATCTTAGAAGCAGCAAGAGAAAAGGAGACAGTTACCTACGAAGGAATTCCCATAAAACTGTCAGCTGATTTCTCGAAAGAGACTTTGCAGGCAAGAAGGGGCTGGAGAGAAGTATTCCAAGTCATGAAAGGCAAGGACCTACATCCAAGAATACTCTATCCGGCAAAACTTTCAATTAGAATGGAAGGGCAGATAAAGTGCTTCTCAGATAAGGTCAAGTTCAAGGAGTTTATCAACACCCAGCCTTTATTATATGAAATGTTAAAGAGATTTATATAAGACGTGGAAGGATATCAACAGGGGAGTGGTAGGGGGAGAGATGGGGAAAAGGTGCAGAGAATAAGTAGCATAAACGGTAGGTAGAAAACAGACAGGGGGAGGTTAAGAATAGTATAGGAAATGTAGAAGACAAAGAACTGATGTGTATGACCTACGGACAAAAACTAAAGGGTGGGGAATGGGGGGGGTGGAGGGTAAGAAAGGGGAAAAAAATGGGACAACTGTAATAGCATAATCAATAAAATATATTTAAAAAAATGTCTGAAGTTTGTGGTCAACTCTAATGACAAATTACAAAGTGGACTCTTAAGATTTGAAAGCAAGGTTGTGCCATCTGCACTAAACTGTTAGAGACCAAAATATTATTTTCAAAATAACCCTTACCATGCTCCTGTGACCTGGTAGATCAAAATCATAGCATACCAACTGACCATGCAGTCAGGACTGTCTATCATGAGCTGGGGTCTTTCAGACCCATCAAGTCATAAAGTCAAGGTGAACAATATCAATTCATCGCGAGGTGGAAGTAGTATATCAGATTATGAAAGAGCAGAACCAGAAGATACAAGTAAATTGCAGGTAGCACAGACCCTAGTGTCATCTATCACTGTTGCAGTGAGGTCTCTCCCTCACTGTAACACCTATGGCCACACTGACACAGGAGTAAAAGGATAATCCTGGTTCATTGATGAGTTGGTTCTCTGTGTAGGTGCAAGCTGAAAATGTACTACTGCTGCTACATTACAGCCCAAAGTAAGGATGTCCTGAGAGTGAACAATGTGGGGAAATCCTCCCAATAAATAAGCTTCAGATGGTCACAGCTATTTCTCCACTTTTGGGGCAATGAAAGCAGAAGCTGTGAGTAATGCAAACCTAGATCCACAGAAGAGGCTAATAAATAAGCAAGTGGCTGGGCAAAGAAGCGGGGGCCCAGTAAGAGAGCAATGCATACAGTCCATGATGAGTGAGGCAGCTGGTACCAAGGAGGTTTCCTGACACTGAGCCTCAATCCTGACTCCAGTTCCAGTCAATATCCTGGATGTTATAGCACACTCCACTCTTCTCCAGATAATCTGAATGAGGCCCTTCTCCTGATGATCAAAATAACATAACTAAAATAGTGACCAGAGTAAGAACCCATGTTGTGTGGCTCCCAATTCAGTGCTTTCTTCATTGTATCCATTGGCCTTACACCTGCCTGGCCCTTCCTTCTCTACCTCCTGACCAATTTACCCTATACAACCTATGTTGGGGGTAGGCAGAGCCAAGTTGTCCCCAAGATATAATTCCTACAATCTATACTATTAATTATGCATTGTTATAAGATGACTCCCTCAGACACAACTAGACATTCCTGACTCATTATTAGTCTTAAAAAATGTACTCTTATCCCATGATGACTCTGCACAAACATGCTATTGGTCATCATGTTTGTAGAAGTTTGGCTATATTTTCTTTCCAACTGTATGTTTTATACTTCTCTAAACTAGTAAAGTGGACCACAAGAGTTTGGGTTAGCTTAAACAGTTGACTAGTAACTTATTTCTCTTTGGCAGTTTACACTGGAAGAATTTAACTGAACACTGTTAGTCAGGGTTCAACCAGAGAAGCAGAACCAGTAGGAGGTTACATTAAGAGATCATTGCAAGTCTTGAGGAAGGGCAGGATGAGATTTCTCAGGCATGGGCCAAAGTTGATTATTAACAGGAAGAATTTCTTCATCAGGTAAGTCTCAGCTTTGCTCTCAAGGCCTTTCAACTTATAGAGTCAGACTTACCCAGATTATCTAGAATAATCTGCCATATTTAAAGTCAATTTCTGACTTCCAGCCAAGATGGAGGTGTAGGTAGACACACTGTGTCTCCTCACACAACCAAAAGAGGGACAACAATTTAAAAATAAAAAACAACCAGAACTGACAGAGAATTGAACAGTATGGAAGTCTGACAACCGAGGAGTTAAAGAAAGCACATTCCTCCAGATCAGTAGGCAGAGCAGAGCTGGGCGGAGAGGGCTTGCAGCAAGGTGGCGGTTTGTGGATTTGGGCGGGCAATGCTGCAGCTGGCTGTAGAGACCCACAGCTGGTGGACCAAATGAAACCTGTGGCTGACAGACCCTGGCAAGACCCGTGGCTGGCTGACCCGGACCCAGTGGGGCCGAGAATGGTGGACCAGGCAGTCCTGCATTTGCACGCAGATAAACCAGGAGAGAAAAAGCTGGGGAGCGAAACAGACTATGCAGCCTAGGGCTCCTTCGAGGGGAATAAAACCTCAAACCACTGATTGAAAACACCTGTTGAGGTAGAGGTGCCAGCAGGAGGAGCTCCCAGCCTCACAGATGAGGACGTTGGAGAGACCCACAGGGTCCTAGAATGTACATAAGCCCACTCAACTGTGAATCGGCACAGAAGGGCCCAATTTACTTGTGGGGAGCAGGGGAAGTGACTGAAAGCTGGCAGAGAGCAGAGCAAGCACCGTTGTTCCCTCTCAGACCCCTTCCCCACAGACAGTGTCACAATGCAACTACATGGGTTACCCTGCCCTGGTGAACACCTAAGGTTCCTCCCCTTACTATGTAACAGGCACACCAAGAAAAAAAAATGGCCCAAATGAAAGAACAGATCAAAGCTCCAGAAAAAATACAACTAAGCCACAAAGAGATAGCCAACCTATCAGCTGCACAGTTCAAAACACTGGTAATCAGGATGCTCACAGAATTGGTTAAATTTGGTCTCAAATTAGATGAAAAAATGAAGGCTACGCTGAATGAAATCAGGGGAAATGTACAGGGAGCCAATAGTGATGGGAAGAAAACTGGGACTCAAATCAATGGTGTGGACAAGAAGGAAGAAAGAAACTATCAACCAGAAAAGAATGAATAAATAAGAATTCAAAAAGATGAGGAGAGGCTTAGGAACCTCCAGGACATCTTTAAATGTTCCAACATCCAAATTATAGGGGTACCAGAAGGAGAAGAGGAAAAGCAACCAATTGAAAACTTATCTGAACAAATAATGGAGGAGAACTTCCCCAATCTGGCAAAGGAAATAGACTTCCAGGAAGCCCAGGAAGCTCAGAGAGTCCCAAAGAAGTTTTACACAAAGAGGAACATACCAAGGCACATCATAATTATATTACCCAAGATTAAAAATAAGGAGAGAATCTTAGAAGCAGCAAGAGAAAAAGCGACAGTTACCTACAAAGGAGTTCCCATAGACTGTCAGCTGATTTCTCAAAAGAGACCTTACAGGCAAGAAGGGGCTGGAAAGAAGTATTTGAAGTCATGAAAGGCAAGGACCTACATCTAAGATTACTCTATCCAGCAAAACTTTCATTTAGAATGGAAGGGCAGATAAAGTGCTTCTCAGATAAGGTCAAGTTCAAGGAGTTCATCATCACCCAGCCTTTATTATATGAAATGTTAAGGGATTTATATAAGACATGGAGGGTTATCAACAGGGGAGTGGGTGGGGGAGAGAGGGGAAAAAGGTACAGAGAATAAGTAGCATAAATAGTAGGTAGGAAACAGACAAGGGGAGTTTAAGAATAGTATAGGAAATTTAGAAACCAAAGAACTTACATGTGTGACCCATGGACAAGAACTAAAGTGGGGAATTTGGGGGGTGGGGTGTGTGGGGCAGAGGGGAATAAAGGGGTGAAAATGGGACAACTGTAATAGCATAATAAGATATATTAAAAAAATAAAGTCAACTTCTTACGGGCTTTAGTAACATCTAGAAGGTACCTTCTAGTTAATTGAATAAATGGTGACTGTAGTCTACAAGTTCACACATCAAAGGATCATCAAAATATTATCATTAGTACCATCAAAGAGGTCTATATGTAAATGCAAAATATTATCACTGTTACAAAAAAAGAGTAGTAATTTTATTTCTGTAAGCTTTCATTTGCTCTAGGAAAATAAGCAAATTGGAGTCGACTAATTTTTAAATTTGATCAATATTTATTTATTCGCTCATGTTTCAATAATGCACTGTGCTAGCCACTCTCATTTATTCCATCAGCAAATCATTTTGGTTCTGCCTTTAAAATAAGTTAAGAATCCGACTACTGCCTTATTCGCTATTACCATCCTGCCCAAGTCACCGTCTTCTCTTTTCTACATTATTGTCCTTAGTTGGTCTCTCTGCTTCTCACCTACTCCCTACTACAGTTTAATCTCTGGAACTGGAGACCATTATGCTAAGTGAAATAAGCCAGGTGGTGAAAGACAAATACCATACGATCTCACCTCTAAGTGGAACCTAATTAACAAAACAAACAAGCAAGCAAAATAGAACAAGAGACATTGAAATTAAGAACAAACTGACAGTAACCAGAGGAGAGGGGAGAAGGAAATAACGTGGAAAAGAAGGGAAAGAGTTGTAAACAAACATGTATAAAGGACACATAGACAAAGCCAAAGGCGGGTAGAATTGAGAATCTCTATTTTTTTAGAGAGGGGAAGGGAGAGAGAAAGAGAGGGAAGGAAATATCAATGTATGGTTGCCTCTCACGTGACCCCTACTGAGGATCTGGCCCGCAACCCAGGCATGTACCCTAACTGGGAATTGAACCGGCGACCCTTTGGTTTGCAGGCCGGCACTCAGTTCTCTGAGCCACACAAGCCATGGCCAGATATCTTGATATAATCTTTAAAATAAGGAACAGTGCAAAATGCAAATTAATTTGCATATATGTATGACACAAATAAAATGACTGTCTCAAGTCCAACATAAGCTTTATAAGGAACTCAAAGTCATTGTCAATTTAAGCACTGAAAAACAGTTTCTATTTTGATTGAAAACTGCAAAATATGGCAAGAGAAATTACATTTTAAGGCCTAGAGCAACATATCCTCACCTGTGCCTGGCTGGGGCTCTGTTCATCAAACTCTACTTGGTCAAGTCTTTCCCCTTACAATATTAAAAAAAATTGTTCAGGACTTATCATGTCTCCTAGAGTACATATTATCCTTGAAAGAACTAATCTTTCATTCAACAAGCATTTATTAAGCATATACTATGTACCCTAGTAGGTATAAGAACTGGCCTCTGAGTTGAAGAATTAATATATAAAGTATATATTCTGAAGCAGGGTAGGGAGATATTGTATAATCAACGTATCATCGAGCAAGATGTAATAAATTCTGTGAGTCAAATAAATGCATAAAATCATAACAGAGTTTCTGATCCTTCTGGATAACCAAATTTCTCATTACCTTGGTGAATAGCTTCATTGATTTGCCATCATTAAAGTTTTTCCTCCACTACTCCTTTCAAATTGAAAGGAATCCAAGTCACCACTGCAAAGTGAGTTTAAGATCTACCTTTTGCACAGTTTAGTACTTGATGACTCAATTGCTCTGTCTGTCTGTCATAGATCATTAGCTTCTTAACTAAGACCTATGCCTTTTTCTAAGTCTATTCCTGCATTAAGTAGCTGCTATTTCACAAATAATAAATAAAAATGGTAATAAAACACATATTTCATTTCTTTTGCTATGGGGAGTGCTTCTTAGAGTAATTGAAAAAGTTAGTTTGGCTCTTCTAACCAATATTTTTTTAAAAAGCTGAATGAGAGTAGATGGAATCAATAATTAGGTAAAATGATTTCCTGGAACTGTAGAGATTGAGTATAAAGAAATATGGCACCTTATGTTAGCCCAAGGAGGGTACAGCTGTTTGGTTTCTTATTTAATCAATTGTAGATGAAAGGGAAATTTTGTTTAATAAAATGGACTGAGTCATGCATAGTTGGCTCTGGGACATGTCCTTTTCAGAATGTGACTTGGGAGCTACATTTGCAATTTCTCTCAGTCAAAATGGCCTCAGACTCTCAAGTCCTTCATAGGATCTCATCTCATGTAATTTCCTGAGGTTGAAATGAGAATGCTAAAAAATACTACAGGTTTTATGACATAGAATCACACTTGGCTTAGAAGCTCTGATTAGGAAACTGCACCAAAGTCCCATGATGTAAGCAGGACAAGCCTAAGTATACGCTTGCCTAACTTGCTGATCAATTTCCTCTGACTTCGTGGTGGCCTCAAAGCTATAACTGACTTGAGGTCTTCATTCTTGCTTAGACTACTTCCATGTATGTATTTATGTAATAGCATGACTATTAAAATGCTAATATGTAGTCAGAAAGCAAAGAGTTTAGATTAAGAGATAAAACTTTTAAGTTATTAGAAAAAATTTAGACAAATACCTAGTTAGTTCTAAATTGCTGTTTGTCATCAAATAAACAAATATTCAATGTTCTCACTAAATTTATGAGTTTTATTCAGTTAGTGAACCTCATTTCAATTAAATAATGTTCTTATTGGAACTTATCCTTTATCTTTTTTTTTTCTATTGTTGGATATTTGATTATAGTTATCACCTAAACTCTGTAGACTTAAACAGGCTTGTATCCATACATTAGTTCTCATAGTTTGACCAGATAGATGGAAAAAATAAATAAATAGATAGTACATTTTAAAAATAATCTAACGTTTTCTAAATCAAATCATCAATTAACATTCAAGTTTAAGCTAATACAATGTTGATTATGAAGGTTATAAAGCCATAACCCTATTATACATACTTCTGATTTATATAAATTCTATAACTACATTTATACATACAGACTTTCAATGATAATGACACAGATCTTTGAGCATATAGAAATGCAAGAAGGCATTTAGACTGCCAAGCATTCCAAGTTTGTTGCACAGCACTTGAAACTGACAGTTCATTTCCACCGTGATGGCACCAGTGGCATGGAACCCTCATCAGTAACAAGTGATGCTAGAAAGGGCAAAGTCTGGAAGAGCAGTTCTGCTTAAAGTGAGTTGTGTTCCAAGCTTGGGATTATGTTGCTCTAATGTAGTATTTTTGTGTCATTGGACTAGATTGCTATGGGCTAGTATATTTCAGGTCACAGAGATTGTTTTGGGCTTGCTTTAATGTTCTCCACATATGGTATATGGATGATCAAAGATTCTCATTGGAATAGCACATCCGTTCTAAGTGAAAGGAAAAACACGACAACCTCTCAGGTGAGAGCAGCCACCAGGTAACATTGAGAAGAATTCAGCTAATAGCTGCCATTTCAGTAGAAGCAGCGCATCACATAGACAAAATGGCTAAGGGCTTTATGATAATGGTTACATTAGGAAAATCAGTCCCAAACAACAGGATATTTTCTCTGTTAAGTTATGCATCTGTATGGTCTGTGTTAGTGACATTTGGCTGAATTAATTTTGTTTATATTTGACCCAGCCTGTTGTAATTTTATGACATAAAAGTGATCTCTAACAATGGCTACAAAATTCTTTATAGGGGAAACTTGGTCAAGCTCTCAAAAAGATGCTTCATTGAAACAATCTTTACTGTTTAGGTCTTCTAATATGTGCTAAATTTTAAAGAATGGGGAACTGATTTTCATATCCTGCTTTCTTACCTGCTAAATTTTATCCTCTTTGTTCTCTGGCCTAGTGATAAGAGAAAAAAAAGAACAAAGATACAATATAGACCAAATTTAATAATGTAATGTGTGTCCAATTTATTACTTCCAAGGACCAGTACTATTGTTTGAGTATTCTTAATAATGCTTGCAGCTGACTTATTAAAAAGTGCTACACCTGCCAAGGCTCCCTTCCCAACCCAGTCACCCCTGATGGACCCCAGGCCTTTTCATGATTCCCAGGATACCTGAGACACAATCACATCTTCTTTTAAACTCCAAGAAAGTTCATGGGATTTATTTATTCAATAGATATTTATTGAGCATTAGACACTGGTCATGCAGCATACTGAACAAAGCATACAACCCCTTGCTCTCCTACAGCATTCATTCTAGTGGGAATTTGAATGAAATCAGACTCGGCTAGTTTCCCAGGGTGGACAGGCACTTGCAGAGGCCTGAACAGGATTCACCCACCAACCTCAGTAATCTCTGAAACAGATGATCCAAATTTGAGCACAGGTCCTAATTTCTTAGAGTTTTGGGGACTCTGGAATGGACCAGAGATTTGGAACTTGTCTTACAATGGGACTTGCAGGGTGGAGGATATAATATAGTCTTACTCAGATTATTTTAGTAAAGCGGACTCTGAGGGATATGTGTAATTGTCTATCCAAGAAAAAATAAAAAGCAACAAAAAAGTAAAAACAAAATCAAAACAAACTTCATTAAACATATTTCTCATTGTAGCTCTAGGGTGTAATATCTAAGAGTAGTGCATAGACTTTGGTTTTGTCATCTAGGATCCTAAGCACTATAATTCTGACTGATAGCACAGCCTGACACTACTCCAGATTGTGAAACTTGGAAACTTTAAAGAGATCTGAGTATGAAATACAGTAACTTACACAATTCCCATGTGCAATATTTGTCCCTGCAGATTAACCCACCTGAACTTGACCATTGGCTGGATGTAGGCAACTTACTGGTACATGGCGCCTTTGCCAGATGTTGCTATAATAGCATCAAGTAAGGATTCTGTTCTAAACTTCCCATTGTAATTGTCTCCAGATTGGATTCATAGAACATATTTATTACTTATTCAAATACAATGAGTTCCTTCTCTTTATTTTTATGTATAATTTTATTTTTAATTCTTATTTTTTAAAAAATTCTCTGCTGAGGAGACTGTCAAAGTATTTGAGATTTTAAAGTGCTGGTTTTGAATTGTTTTTATAAATTCCTAGAAGTTGTTATAAAATGCTAAAAGTAATTTTTTGTTCTGAATTTACTAAATTTATTGATCAGGGATCTTTATTAAAATATGAACAACAGGTTTATTAGGAGACATTTAGAGACAACTTAAGACAAAATTGCGGGCAATGCTGCTAACTCAGTGACAATAAGGGGACAGTGACAATGAATGAAAAGGCGAACGCAGCTGACTGATCTGCACAAATTTCTGTAAAGATTCAGGGGTGAAAGCAGCCACTACTCATGTGGCCCCTGATGTCTGGGGAATCTGTGAAGTCCACATAAATACATGCTACCTGACAAAAACATTTCTGTCACACCAGAAGTGTAGTGATACTGGGAATAATTCTGTAAATGTTATTTGAGAGTGCCTAGGTTTTAACTTGGTGACTCTTGATCCAAAACTTGAAATTTGTGTGATCCGAAAAGATTTAAGTCTTGGATGAACTGTTCTTTGTCTCTCTAAGTCTAAATCTGCCTTCTCTTAAGGTCCAGGGCACATCAACTGTTGCCATTGACAGGTGGTTGAAGACTTCTGTTAGATAGTGGCTTTACAAAGAACCTTTCTTTATTGATGTGGCCACATGACACAGAGCTACCTTAAGTCTGGTTTCTTTTTTTCTGTTAATGTCTCCTCATAGGAGGTCTAGAGCACAGCTGTTATTGTGTTGGTTCAAGGAGTCTATCTGCAATGACCTTCTGTAGAGCCCGGAAGCTGTGTGCCGGCAGCCAACCCAATTATATCATAGGCTAGACAGACCCCTCAAGTTGGCTCTGGTGAATGCACCAGGAAGCAAAGTGATAAATCTTTATGATAAATCTCAATTGTTGGACAGGAGGAAAAAAGACCCCCTAGCCCCAACCCCAAATTTCTTTTTCATTGGCCTCCTGATACTATCTCCTGAATAACATTGAAAGTAAGCAACCTATAAATACTGCACATGTTTCCAATACTAAAAGCTGATAAAGTTTATTGCGCTTATAAAATAAATAGAAGGATATACTTTTAGTTTCCTATTTATAGGTCTCTGGGGAGATTTCAGGTATAATTTATTGCTTCAATTTAATAAATGTAATGTCCCGTCACACATGCTCTCTTCTTTTGCTATTTTTTCCCCTTTGGTATTTTATGTCTCAAGCAAAATACATAAGCAACCATGCACTCAGACAATGTCAAGCCTTCTGTTATATAGTCTTATTTTTGTTACAGCTCTTCATTTGTCTCTTTAAGAGAATTCTGTCATAAGTTTCTCTATTTCTTTATCTATTCTCCTTTTCTTCAATTAACAAACAGACTAGTCTTTCATTGTACCTAAGTTTCCTCCTATTTCATGTTTGTATTCTGGAATCAGCACCTATGTAGACACCCTCTCACAAATGTATGAGATTACCGAATTGCTGGTAATCTGCAACTGAAAATATAAAATGTTTATTTCCAGTAACGTGCACCTGAACTTTGTCATTGCTTTATATGAAAGAAAGTCTTCTGAGTGTTTGATGAACAGACTCCAAAGTGGTAGAGGGAAGAGGGTGCTTAGATAAATCTCTGGTCCCAAAGATCCTCTGCTTATTTATTAGCCACTATTGTTCAAAAGTTCTGGAAATCTGGGTTTTCCCTGGACATAAAAATGGCAATGAATGTGGGGATCATCTGGTGTGATATCTCCTTTCATTTACACCACTCATGGTTTCATTATTTCTGAGGTGCTGCATTTTGAAAACAAGTTTGGACTTGAATTATCACCCTATATTTTTGGAATCAATGTGCGTTTAACCTTTCCTTAATTGCACTTCCTGCTACACAATATCCTGCAAGGCAGTGGCAGCAGCAGCATCTTAGTTTCGGGATGAGATGGGAGAGAATAGTGTTGTGTTCGTTATTTATTATAAAGACTTACTGTAAAGACCATTCAAGAATACTGGCTAAAGATTTAGATATTCAGAGTTTGCAAAGTGAGGCTTATAAAAGGTACAAGCATCTTCATGCATGCCTGTTGCAGGAAGGTTATTTATATTCATGTATGAAAAAGCATGGTATAAAATAATGAATACTACTTTGTCATGAATGAAGGGCTTTGTTAATTATTATTTTAAAATATTGATACCTACCCTGAGTGGTATGGCTCAGTTGGTTGGGTGTCATCTCACAAAGCAAAAGATTGCTGGTTCAATTCCCATTTAGGGCGCCTGCTTGGGTTGTGAGTTTGGCCCCCTGTTGGGGTACATGGGAGAGGCAGCCAGTAGATGTTTCTCTCGTACATCAATGTTTCTCTCCCCTCTTTCACCCTTTCTTCCCCTATCTCTAAAATAAATACATAACATCTTTAAAAAATAAAAAATAAATAAAATAGAGAAAAGAAATGTGGCCCAAATAAAAGAATAGAGCAAAACTTCAGAAAGAGAGCTAAGTGATGAGGAGATAGCCAACCTATCTGATGGAGAATGTAAAGCCCTGGTAATCAAAATGCTCATAGAACCGATTGAGCTTGGTTGAAAAATGAAAAAAACAAATGAAAGATACCCAAAATGAAATAAAACAAAATATTCAGGGAATCAACAGTGACAGGAAGGAAAACAGGACTCAAACCAACAATTTGGAACAAAAGGGAAAAATAAACATCCAACTGGAACAGGATGAAGAAGCAAGAATTCAAAACAGTGAAGAGAGACTTACAAACCTCTGGGACAGCCTGAAACATTCCAATATTCAAATTATAGGGTTGCCAGAAGGAGAATAACAATAGCAAGAAATTGAAAACTCATTTGAACAAATAATGAAGGAAAACTTCCCCAATCTGGTGAAGAAAATAGACTTCCAAGAAGCCCAGGAAGCTCAGAGAGTCCCAAAGAAGTTGGACCCAAGGAAGCACACACCGAGGCACATCAGAATTACATTACCCAAGATTAAAGATAAGGAGAGATTCTTAAAAGCAGCAAGAGAAAAGGAAACAGTTACCTACAAAGGAGTGCCCATTAGACTGTCAGCTGATTTCTCAAAAGAAATCTTGCAGGCAAGAAGGAGCTGGAAAGAAGTATTTGAAGTCATGAAAGGCAAGGGCCTACATCCAAGATTACTCTATCCAGCAAAGCTTTCATTTAGAATGGAAGGGCAGATAAAGTGCTTCCCAGATAAGGTTAAGTTTAAGGACTTCATCACTAAGCCATTATTATATGAAATGTTAAAGGGACTTATCTAAAAAAAAGAAGATAAAAAATATGAACAATAAAATGACAACAAACTCACAACTATCAACAAATGAACCTAAAAGAAAAGAAAAACAATGGAAACAAAAACTAAGCAAACAACTAGAACAGGAACAGAATCAGAGAAATGGCATCACATGGTGAGATTTCAGTGGGGAGGGGGAAGAGAGGAATAGGGCAGAAAAGGTACAGGGAAGAAGAAGCATAATTAGTAGGCATAAAATAGATGGGAAGAGATAAAAAGTGGTATAGGAAACAGAGGACTCAAAGAACTTGTACATACAACCCATGGACATGAAATAAGGGGTGGGGGATGCTGGAGGGTTGAGGAGCAGGGCAGAGGGGGGATAAAGGGGGAAAAATTGGGAAAACAGTAATAGCATAATCAATAAAAAATACTTATAAAAGAAGAAAAATCACATAATATATCAATTGATACAAAAAGGTATTTGACAAAATTCAAAACCCTTTCATGATCAGAACTGCCAGGAAAATAAGAATGGGAACTTCCTCGACTTCATAAAACCATCGACACAAAATCTACAGCTAACGATATCCTTAACGGTACAAGACCATTGCATATTCCCCCTTCAAGATCAGGAACAAGACAAGGATGTCTACCCTCATCACTCTCTTATTCAACAAAATGCTGGAAGCTCTAGCCAGTGCAATAAGGCAAAAAAAATAAAATAAAATAAAATAAAAAAGAAATAACAACATATAGACCAGAAAGGAATAAATAAAACTGACCGTATTTACATGTGATGATTCTGTATGTAGAAAATCCCAAGGAATCTATTACAGAAGAAAGAAAGAAACAAAACTAGGCCTAATAAGTAAGTTCAACATGACAGACTATGGTGATTAATAGAATGTTTTGTATCTCTACTGTATCAAGGTCAACATCCTCATTTTGATGTTGTACTATAAGTTTGTAAAACATTATCGGTAGGGAAACCAAATAAAGGGTACATGTGATCTCTCTGTAAGTTGTTTCTTACAAATCTATGATTGTGTAAAAATAAATAGTTTAATTAAAAAATAAATAAATAAATAAAATACAGTCTTTATTTTTAAGAAGTTTTAGATTTACAGAAAAATTGAGAAGATAATAGAGTTTCCATATACTTCTCACTGAATTTCCTCTGTCAACATCTTACACTATTGTGGTACATTTGCCACAATTAATGAGCCAATATTGATACATTAGTATTAACTAAAGTCCAGTTTATCCAGATTTCCTTAGTTTTTACCAAATGTCTTTTCCTGTTTCAGGATCCCACAACAATACCATGCCACAGTTTTCATGTCTCCTTAGGCTGCTGTTGGGTTTGACAGTTTCTTAGACTTGCCTTGTTTTCAATGACCTTGGCAGTTTTGAAGAATACTGGTCAGGCATTTTATAGGATGTGACTCATGTTTTCCTGGTGGTTAGACTGGGGTTATGGAGTTTGGGAGAGGAAAACCTCGAAGGCAAAGTATCATTTTCATCACTGTTGATAATAGTATCACTGTTGATGTGACCTTGTTTATTTAACTGAGGTATTGGTTTTTAGGCTTTTCCACTGTAAAGTTACCCCCTTCATCCCTCTTCCCCGACTTGTACTATCTGGAAGGAAGCCAGTGTGTGCAGAGTGAGAATTTATGGATCCTTCCTTGAGGGCAAAGTATCTATAAATTTTTTTTAGATTTTTTTTGCAAGAGAGATTTGTCCTCTCTATTTATTAATGTATTCAATCATTTGTTTATATTAGTGTGGACTTATGGATATTTATTTTATATTTTGTGTTACGGTGTACTAGAATTTTGTTTCGGTCCTCAAATTGTTCCAGTTTTGGCCATTGGAAGTTCTTTTGGTTGGCTCCTATGTCTCTTCAATATATCCTCATTAGCATGGATTTTGTTTCATTTTGTTTTGTCTTTGAGCCCTTCCTTACCTTCTTGCACTAGAAGATGCTCCAGATGCATCTTGTATATTTTCTGCCTAAGTATTAGAATCAGCCATTTCTTCAAGGAGGCGTGGCTTTCCTTATTTAAAAAAAACAGTATTAGAATCCAAGATCTGTATGCTAGGTGTGTTCACATTTACTGGCATGCCACTGCTTCTAGATCCTGTCAGCTGACATAGCCAAGACATATATGAACATATCTTAACCTATGCATATACATATATCTGTACATATTTCCCTACGTAATCATCTGTATCTATATTAAGCTAAACATGAGTTTATCCTAATGTCTCCAACTGTAATTCATTACCACGAGAATCATTCTAGCCCCATCCTATTGTTTATCTGTAAATTTCCACTCCATCAGTGAGAAACCTGGATCTCACCAACCACTATCTACTTACGTAATCATTCAATTCCAATATGTATACGCACAATGGTTTCAGAATTGTTAACCCATATCCCCATGGGGCACAACTTTACCAACGAAAGTGTAGTGCTTATGTGCAGTTCCTTTGCCTCTAGTCTTATAGATGCTACTCATTTTCAAAGTTGCTTTGGTCATCACCTTTCAGTAAACTCCTTTCATACATACATTTATGAGGGAGAACCCTTCCAAATCCAGAATTTGTGTATAAAAATTGTGTATTCTTACATGTTTAAATTTCAGTCACCTTCAAAGTATTCTTCATTTGATGTGATACACTTATCAAGACTTTTTTTCAATGCTCAGAATAGTTTTTGAACTCATCTATTTTGATGCCTTTTAGTGCTTCTCTAGTTTCTTGTTTCACCTCTTCCACCCAATTGGCAAAACATTTCCCTTTGAGGACATTTTTCATCTAGGAACACACAAAAAAGTCACTCAGGGCGAGACCAGGTGAATAGGGATGGTGGGGCACACGAGTCAAGCTGTGTTTGGTTAGAAACTTCTGAACACCCAGCATAGTGTGGGCAGGTGCCCAAGTGAATCACCCATCCTGAAATGGGCAAACATGTTGAGTCTTCAAAAAAAATTCACTGAAGACAAATGCAGCCTCTCACAACAACACCAGTTGGTACACTGATACAGATGGGTTCCTAAAACACTAGTCTAGCAGGGGATGCCTGTACTACAAGGGGCCCACCCTCCAGGAGATAATTCATTTTTGGGGGGGTCACCCCTCATATATTACAGTTAGGTCCACTTGTCACAATCTACGTTCCTTTATGAGATCTTCTGCCCTTCTAAATAGTTTTTTAAATTGTATAAGTTAATATTTACTCTTTGTACTGTAAAATTCTTTAGATTTTGAAAAAATAATGCCTAATATGATAAAGAATAGTTTCAGTGCTGTAAAAAACCTAATCTTTACCTCTTCAACTCTTCTCCCTTTCCCCAACTCATTGATGTTTTTACTGTTTCTATAGTTTTGCTTCTTCCATTAGATCATATAACTTGAACTATATGTAGCATTTTCAGGCTGGCTCTCATCACTTGGCCATGTACATTTAAAGTCCCTCCCATGTCTTTTTACGGCTTGATAGCTCATTTTTATTATGAATAATATCCCATTTTATGAGTGTACTACAGTTTGTCTGTCTATTCACCTGTTGAAGGACATCTTGGTTACTTCTGGTTTGGGGCTTATTGTAAATAAGGCTGCTACAAACACTTACATGCAGGCTTTTGTCCAAACATAAATTTTCAAATTAGGGTAAATATCTAGGAATACAATTGCTGGATCATCTAGTGAGATTCCATTTAGCTTCATAAGAAACTGAAAAACTGTCTTCCAAAGTAGCTTTACATTTTGCATTCCCACTAGCCAAGAACGAGAGTTATTGCTTCCAGACCTCAGCCACACTTGATGCTGTCGGTGTTTTAGATTTTAGCCATTCTAATTGGTGTGTAATAGTATCTCACTGTTGTTTCAATCTGCATTACCCTCATGACAAACGATCTAGAGCGTCTTTCCATCGCTTATTTGCTATACGTATATCTTTTTGGTGAAGTGTCTGTTAAGGTCTTTGGTGCATTTTTAAATCAGGGCTTTTTAAAAATTATTTTTCAGTTTTAAGAATACTTTGTATATTTTGGATTCCTTATTTTATCAGACATGTATTTTGAAAACATTTGCTACCAGTCTGTGGCTTGTCTTTTTATTCTCTTAACAATGTCTTTCATAAAGCAGAAATTTTACATTTCAGTTAAGTCCATCTTATTGATTTTTTTCTTTAATGAATCAGTTTTTGTGGTATCAGAAACTCGTCATCAAACCCAAGG
The DNA here is from genome assembly GCA_004026765.1 of Micronycteris hirsuta. NCBI lineage: Eukaryota > Metazoa > Chordata > Mammalia > Chiroptera > Phyllostomidae > Micronycteris > Micronycteris hirsuta. The sequence continues at coordinate 39,377 of PVJI01013831.1, forward strand.
TTATCTAGATTTTCTGTTATTATTTTTCTAGAAGTTTTATAGTTCTAAAACTTACATTTAAGTGTACAATCCATCCTTAATTAATTTGGTATGAAACCATAAGGTCTATGTCTAATTTTTTTTTTTTTGTAAAAGAACATCGAGTTGTACACCATTTGTTGAATAGATTATCTTGTCTCCATTAAATTGCCTTTCTGCCTTTTTCAAAGATCAGTTGATCATATTTCTGGGACTCTATTTCTGGGCATTCTATTCTGATCCATTTATCAATGTGCCTCTTCTTTCAATGATGTTACAGTCTTGATCACTATAGCTTTGTAATAAGTCTTGAAGGTGAATAGTGTAAGTTTTCCAATTTTGTTCTTCAGTATCGTGCTGGCTATTCTGGGTCTTTTGCCTTTTTATGTAAATTTAGGAATCACTTTACAGATATTTACAGAATAGCTTGTTGGGATTTTGATTAGGATTATATTTAATATATAGAGTTAGGAAGATTTGACATCTTAAAAATGTCAGGTCTTTCAGTGAATAAACATGAAATATCTCTCTATTTAGGTCTTTGAACTCTTTCATCAGAATTCTGTAGTTTCCCATACAGAGATCCTGCACATATTTCATTAGATGAATACCTAACAATTTCAATCTCTGTTGCTATTTTAAATGATATTATGTTTTTAATTTCAAATTATAGTTGTTCATTGCCAATATAAAGAAAAACTATTGATTTTTGTATATTATACTCGAATCTTAAGACCTTGCTATAATCATTAGTTCCAGGGTTTTCTTTTTTCTTTCAATTCTCTGGGATTTTCTACACAGAAAATCATATGTCATTTGGGAATGACATTTTCATTTCTTTCTTTACAATCCATATACCCTCTCCTTTTATTATCTTATTGGACTGGCTACTATGTCCAGGATGATGCTGAACAGCAATGGTGAGAAGGGATATTCTTGAGTTTTCTCAATCTGAGAGAAAGCCTCCAATTTCTCACCATTAAGTGTAATATTATCTATAGTTTTGGTAGATATTCTTTATCAAGTTGAGGAAGTTTCTCTCTATTCCTAGTTTACTGAGAGTTTTTATAATGAATAGGTGTTGGATTTTGTCAAATACTTTTTCTTTATCAATTGTTTTGATCATACTTTTTTAATCATGTTGATGCAGGGGATTACATTGACTGATTTTCAAATGCTGAGCCAATGTTACATATCTAGAGTAAATTCCTCTTGGTTCTGATTCTAAATTCTTTTTATTCATTGTTGAATTTGATTTGCTAATATTTTGTTGAGGACTTTTGTATCTATATTGGTCTATAGTTTTTCACTCTTATTATGTCTCTATCTGGTTTGGGTGTTAGGGTTATGCTGGCCTCATAGAATGAAACAGGAAATGCTCTCTCTGCTTCTAATTTCTGGGACAGATTGTAAAAAATTAGTATCATCTCTTCCTTAACCACTAGGTAGAATTCACCAGTGAAGTCATCTGGACATGCTTCTTTCTGCTTTGGAAGCTTATGAATTATTGATTTAATATCTTTAATAGATGTAGGCCAACTTGAATTATGTCTCTTTTTTTGACTTCTCATTGTTTGTATCTTTCAAGGAATTGGTCCATTTCATCTAAGTTATCAAATGTGTGGTTATAGAGTTGTTCATAGTATTCCATTATTATCCTTTTAATAGCCATGGGTCAACAATAAGTAATAATTAAACACTTTTTTTCTGATACTAATAATTTGTGTCTTCTGTCTTTTTTCCTGATTAGCCTGACTAGAGGTTTATCAATTCAATGGTATTTTCTTTTCTTTTTTATAAGGATAAGCAAGACTGAGTAGGTAAGATATACCCTGGATCCTTTTTAAAGAATTTATTTATTTATTTTTAGAGAGAGGGGAAGAAAGGGAGAAAGAAAAAGAGAGAAACATAGATGTGCAAAAGATACATCAATTGGCTGCCTCTCACACACCACCAACTGGGGACCTGGCCTGCAACCCAGGCATGTACCTTGACTAAGTATTGAACCCGTGTGACCTTTCAGTCTGCAGGCCGGCACTCAATCCCCTGAGCCACATCAGCCAGGGCCAATTTAATGATATTTTCAAAGAAACAGTTTTTATATTGTTGACTTTTTTCTATTGTTTTCAATTTCATTGAATTATCTTGTAATTTTTATTATTTCTCTTTTCTGTTTGTCTTTGGCTTGGTGAATTTTCCATATGTACTGAAGAAGAATGTGTATTCTGATATTGTTGCACCGAGATTCTATAAAAATCAATTAGATCCAGTTGATTGATAGTGCTGTTTGAATCATCACTACAGAATTTTCTGCCTTCTTGATCTACCAGTTACTAAAAGAGGGATGCTGACTCTCTAGCTACATTGGTGGATTTGTCATTTCTCCTTGCAGTTTTATCAGTGTTTTCCTCACATATTTGGCACTCAGTTAGGTGCATGCATGTAAGGGATTGCTATGTCTTCTTGGAGTATTGACCCCTTTATCATTATGTAATACCTCTCTTTATCTCTGATAATGTTCCTTTTTCTGAAGTCTGATTTATCTAAAATTATTACAGCTACTCCCACTTTTTGTATCTTTAGTCTTTTAATTTTAACCTATTTGTGCTTTTTATTTAAAGTACATTTTTTCTAGAGAACATTTATAGTTGAAGTTTATTTTTAATCTACTTGATAATCTTTTTTGAGTTTAAAAATTTTTTTTAAAATATATTTTATTGATGGTGCTATTACAGTTGTCCCAATTTTTCCCCTTTGCCCCCCTCCACCCAGTACTCCCATTACCTCCAGCAATCTCCCCACCATTGATCATGTCTTTGGGTCATGCATATAAGTTCTCTGGCTATTCCATTTCCTATACTGTTCTTAACATCTTCCTGTCTATTTTGTATCTACCAATTTGTGCTCCTTAATCCCTGCATCTTTCTCCTCATTTTCCCTCTCCCCCCTCCCAACTGATAACCCTCCAGATGATCTCTAATCTCTGTCTTTAACTGATATATTTAGACTAATTTCTTCTTAAGTACAGTATAAACCTCTCTCTGCTATAATCCCTTGCAATTATACTGAAGCCGTGGGTAGGTGGCGATGTGGAGGGTGGAAAATGAATTATTCTATAATGTTATGATTAAATTTCACTACCTTCACAAGCATGTATTTCTTCACCATTACCCTTCCACTCTTTCTCACATCCCGACCCAGCTTTACATAAGAGAAATGGAAGAAGCAGCTAGGGTTGGGGAAATGTCCCTCTCCATCTAAAATATGGCTCTGGAAGAAGTCTTTTTTCATTGGAAAGAAGGTCTTTGTTATGGAGGCTATTCTGGGCATATTTCTAAATGGCCACTTTCCCTTTTCCCTGACCAGAGAAATAAAGTGATTTTTTTCTTGTCTCCACCATGAGAACCTATTGGTGTATCTGGAGCACCAAACTCGTTAAAGTATGCCTCACCCCCAAGACTGTAGCTTCCAGGAGTTCTTCACTCATAATAGTCCATGCTTAGCTTCCAGAAATTTATCAAAATTACTATTTAAGCATTCTTACCAGTTACTGGCTTCAGTGGCTCCTACATCAAGTAAGGTGATATTGGCTGTTATTTTCCATATTGGCTGTCTATCCAGATTTCAGGCAGACAGTTTGCCTTGTGACTGTGATGGACCTACCAAAGAAAATTACCTAATTTTAATTTTTTAAAGGTTTTTATGTTGTAAGGATGGAACTGACAGTGTCCAAGCTCTTTACAGCTCTCCTCCATTATGTAATCCTGTAGGACTCCAGCACGGTGCTGAATAATTAAATAAGCAGATAAAGTAAACCAGGTTCAGGTACGGCTGAACAAACTTTCCTAATTTCTCAAGAATTGCTTATTAGAAATAAAGTTAGAAAGCATTGGGAAAAAATAATACGCAATACCCATAATTCTATGTTATTTTCAAAATTTATTTCATGTGATTTAGATTAGAAAGCAATTACATAACAATCACATTTAGGAATACAAATTTTTAATTTCTAAGCTAATATTTAATTATATTGTTTCCAAAACTTTAAGCAATGTATAAATATATGGTTTAAAATGTGAAAATATTCCCTTAATCACAGGTTGCTCTCTGACTCACCTATTAAGAATGTTAGTTTGTATTTTTAAAATGTTTTCAAGATTTTTTTTATGTCATCATATATGTCTTCCTCAATTACTCTTTCATGTGAAAAATATTTATTGTGGAGAGAGAAATGGGAAATTGCTGCTCACTGGGTATAAAGTTTTAGTTTGCAAAATGAGTAAGTTCTAGAGATGTGCTGCACAACACAGTGCCTATAGTTAACAGCATGGTATTGTGTAATTTAAAATATGTGAAGACAACAGATCTCATGTTAAGTGTTTTTTTCCACAAAAGAAAAAACCCCACAAGAGAATACAGGAAATTTTTGGAGGTGAGGAGTATGTTAAGTGCCTTGATTGTGGCAGCGGCACGGTGGGTGTAAGCCTATTTCCAAACTCATCAAGATGTACATGTTAAATCTGTGCAATTTATTATTAATTATATCTTAGTCATGCTTTTTTGTAGATAGAGATAAGATTATTCAAAAATTTACATGGGAAATAATACAAAGCAGAATAGGTAAAAAAAAAAAAAAAGAAGAAAAAGAAGAAAGCAGGAGAAATCAGTCTACCCAATTTCAAGACTTAGATAGCTACAGTCATCATGACATTGTGGTATTGGTGGCTATAGAGACATGGATCAATGGATACAGAAAACCTAGAAATATACCTACAAAAATAATCCTACCAAATTTTTGACAAAATTGTAAAATAATTCAAAGTAGGAAAGAATGGTCTTTTCAACAAATGTGCTGGAACAACTGGGGGAAAAATCTTAATGTAAGCCTCACACCGTTAACTCAAAATGCATCACAAAATTAAATGTTAAATATAAGACTATAAAACTTTAAGAAATGAACATGCAAGAAAATCTTCAGGATCTAGGGCTAGTCAGAGTTCTCATACATGACACCAAATTAGAAAAAAACAAAACCATCATGAATTCTAAAAGGCAAAAAAAAAAAAAAAGAAAAAGAAAAAGAAAAATCAATAAATTGATTTTTACTTCATCAAAATTAAAAACTTGATATGCAAAAGACTATATTAATTGAATAAAATGACATAATATGGAGTGGAAGAAAATACTTGCAAATCACATACTGGCATGTGGTATTTGCACTATATAAGAAACTGTCAATATACGACAGTTTAAAAATAAACAGTTCAATTAGAACATGAGCAAAAGACATGAAAAGTCATTTCACCGAAGATTTTTTGATAAAACATAATTATGTTTAATGTCATTAGCCATTGTGAAAATACAAATTAAAACCACAGTGAGGTATTACTACATATCTATCAGTATGGCTAAAGTATAATAAAGTATGGTGGTAAAACCAAATGCTAGCAAGGATAGGAAAAAACTGGAATTTTTCATACATTGCTGGTGAGAGTATAAAATGGGGTAGTCACTCAGTTTAGTGTAGTTTTTAAAAAACTAAACATAAAACTACAGTGTGACCAGCAATCACATACTTGTGCTTTTATTCCTGAGAAGTGAAGGCATGTTCATATAAAACCCTATATGCTAATGTTTATTGTAGCTTTATTTATAATGACCAAAACTGTAAGTGAGCCAAATGATAAATGGTTAAACAAACTGTGATAAATTCATACCATGGAATATACCAGTGAAAAACAAAGGGAATAGATACTGTTCTTTATCTTGAATGTATCAGTGTCAATATTCTGGTTTTGATGTTTTACTACGGTTTTGCAAAATTGATAGCATGGGGGAAGATTTGTTAAACAGTACACAGTATCTCTCTGTATTTTTTTTATAACTATATTTTACTCTTCAAATAACTAAAAATATAAAGTTTCCTTAAAAATTATAGAATTTTTATACAATGGGTACTGTATAACTCTCTCTCTCAATCCCTAAAATGTTAAGAAGACATATTTTTATTGTGTTATTTGATATGTTCTAGTCTTACATTCCCAACCATAACTTAAGCTTCTTGAAGGGCCACCTAAAATGTCGAGTGGCACAGTACTGAGTACTTGGCAGGCTTTCATACGTGTTTTATGCAGTCATCTGGACGTTTGCTCCGACAGCCCCCCTTGGCTGACCAGCATGGCAGCCCACAGCTGCAGGCCCGTTTACACTCAGTTCCTTCAGCCTCTTCGAAGCTCTGGAGCATTTGACAGTGTTGGTTGGCCTCTTTCTCCTCTTTAAAATCCTCTTTTTGCTTGACTTCTGTGAGCAATCTTCTTTTGATTCCCCTAATTATTTCATCTATCTGATGATTCATTCTCTGATATTTCATCTTTCCAAACTCAAAATATAAATGTTACTTACATTATTTTATTTGGCTTTCTTCTTTTTTTCTTTTCTAATTTCCATTAATAATGTCAATCATGTTTCTGACTTTTTTAAATTAAGAAATCTTTACAGATAGCTTTCTAATTTTCCCTTCCAGTCCATACCTAAGCTCCTAAACTCGAATTCCTCACCGCCTGATGAACACTGCCATCTGAACTGCCCCGTGGCACTTCTAACCCAACATTTCCCAAACAGCACCTATCTTTTCTCATCTAAGTACCCATGTCTCTTCCTTGACTTGTTCTTATAAAGAGCATGGTTTCCCTATTTCTTATAAAGACCTTACCAAAATCAATGACATGAACTCCGTATGTTCATTGCTGACAGTGGCCAAAAAACTTTCAAATTTTGCCCCAGGAAACTGGCAAACTTTTTTTTGGTACTGGAAATGACTGTTTCATCTGTGGTTTCCCTGCAAGGATTACGCATGTGGGCTTTAGAGATACATAACTCTGATTTCAAGACAAAGTCTGCATTTCTTTCCACTTGTGTTGAAAACCCCTAATGTTGTACCTCACATCATGCTGTCCCATGGATATACTTGTGCAGCTGGTTGCCATTG
>PVJI01013832.1:0-46371 GCA_004026765.1 Micronycteris hirsuta
GGCGCGAACCGCGGAGCCTGGATGAGGTGCTGATAAGTTTTGTGGGATAAGCGAGCGGCTCTTGTGTGCGGCGGCTTTCCAAACCCCAGTGACTCGCGGCCAGTCTCGTCACTTGGCTCCTCTGCCTCACCGGCCTGCTGTCTCCTGGACCTGAGATCTCAGGAAATGGGGGACACTTCCCTCCCCTCACACCATGTGCCACCTTCACGTCCCTGGACCTGCATTTTGTGATGATCCAAAGCAGCCTCGATGGCTTCTGGAGATTATCTTGAAGTGTCCCCAGGAGGAAAACAATTGAATTGTTTCTTGCTTAAGAGATAAGGAAATCCACACCAGGGTGCTTTGCCCTAGAATTACTGTCCTGACGGAACCGGTTCACTGTCATTGTCACCCTTGAATGTGAAGGCTATAAAAGCAAGGTTAACAAAGAACAGAGACCTGATCTCTTCTGGAAGCACGACAAAAACGTAAGAGAAAGGTTGACGGTTGCAATTTTTTCAAAAGACGATAGGAAACATGTTTTGTGAATCCCTATGTGACTTATTTTTAAGTGCTCTCTTAGAAAATAATGAATAATGAAGCCAAGAGGGCCATGTGATATGTTTTCCAGTCTCTGATTCTAACGGATTCATGTTTTTGGAAGACAGCACTCTGTTTAAATCCCAAATACATTCAATCAGAAAAATGGGCTTCCAATGACAGAGTCCCGAATCTCCACTCCAGATGGTAGGAAACCTAATGCTATGGGGCCAGGAGGAAGCCATAGAAACTAAAACCGAGGGGAGACCAAGCAAGGAAAAATATCTTCTCATCCAGGAATTTACCGTCAGCCCTGCTATTAATAGACACAGTGGGGATTCCATTTCCATTGCTCAACGGCTACTTGAGTTATTAGACTGTGAAAAAAAGTGAACTAAGGCTGCTGAAAACTTATAGATGATGTTTACGCCTGTACTTCAGTGACTCAGCACCATTTATTTATCGTTTATTGCTTGTTGACTGTCTCAGGGGTAATAAACTAAAGGGACAGCAAAGGAAAACACAATGTTTGCTGTCGTTTCCAGATGACACAGTATTCGTAAAAGAGACAAAATGTGCTGTGAGGAAACAGAACGGTTCTCCCAGCCAAGAACGAGCAAAGGCAGTCTCGAAGAGGCAGCCCCCGGGCTGAGGGAGCCAGGAAGGGGAGCCGGGTGGGGCATCTTCCTGGAGGAAGCCGCTGTGCAGGCGTCCACACGCGCGGACTTCCCGCGAGCACGGGGGTGCAGGGAGACGCCATCCCCACGGTCAGTCACCTGCAGGGCCGCGGGGCAGGGAAGGTGGCTGCGTCTGTGTTAAGCCGGAGGAAACGGGCTGTGGACTCGCTTTAGGTCAAGGCGAGGAAGGAGTCTGACAGAGCTGTCAGGATGCGCGTGAGCTGCGCCACACACTCTGAGCAAGACCAGAACCCGCAGTCACGCAAAACAGGCATGCGGACTGGACGGCCCTTCGTCCTGGCGGCGGGAAGCCAGGACTCCTGGAGAGAGTGGGGACGCCTGGGCGGTGGATCCCGTTCTGAAAGTCAGCGACGCTGAGCACAGAGCGCAGCACCGCAAACACAAAACCGCACGGAAACCGCAGCCTTCCCAGCCCCGCACTTGCCATCCGTTCCTGGGACCTTGTCTCTGATGCCTCCATTGAGCTGACAATGAAGTAGGAGGACTCCACCCTGAGGAAGCCCTTCTGCAGTGTGGCCTTGAAGGAGCATGAACCACTTTAACCTGCTCTATCTTCTAGGAAGGACAGGAAAGAGGGACCTCTGATCGTATGCAGATGCTCGTCAACTTACAACGGGTTTACATCCCAACACGCAACATTGTTAAGTTGAAAATATCCTCGGTAAAAAATGCATTGCCTACACCTGACCTGCTGAACCCTGTCGCCTGGCCTGACCGGCCCTAACCAGACTCAGAACGCAACCTCCAAAACTGCGGGCACCGCGGTGCATGGTAACTCGTCAGCTGTTCGCCGTGGCGATGGTGGGGCTGCCCGGGGCCGTGTCTGCCTCGTACCTCTCACCTGGGAGAGGTTCAAATCTAAAAACCCAAAGCACGGTTTCTAGCGAATGAGTATGGCTGTCCCACCACCATAAGTTGTAAAGTCCTCAGTCTGACCATCGCATGCCCAGACCACCTGTGATTCCTGACCTCCTGTTAGGCCTTTGCCGAAAACAGAGGTTGGCAAAGTCCAGCGCACCAGCCAAATCCAGCTGCTGCCTGTCTTTGTCAATAAAGTTTTATTGGCACATGAGGGCGTCCTGCCTCTTCGATGCTCATCGTCTCTGGCTGGTTTTGCACTCACGCAGCAGAGTGGAGAGGTTGAGACAGAGACCATAGGACCTGCCAACCCAAAACACTCATTCCCTGCTCTTTTCAGAACAAAGTTGCCTGCCCTGCTCTGGATCGTCATAAAGGAGGCTGCAGACTCTGTTTCCTGCACTTGAGACGTGTGGCCAGAACAGACCAGCTCTGGCTGGTACCACCATCTCTTCTTCTTCTACCTAACAGCAAGCGGTTACCTCTGAACACTGTTACTTTTCATTGATAGCTCTCCCCATGAAGGGCTAACGTGTTCTAGAAACAATGGTATCTGAGCCAAATTAAGATTCTTCAGTGGCAGAAACTTGGCCTGCGCGGCCCCTAAGTTCACTTAGCGGTTGTTAGTGACCTCTGAGTCAGTCTTTCCTGCTCAGTGACCCCAGGAAGTGGGCGTTGGATTGCAGAGCTAACCAGGGACAGAGAGGGCCAGGCCTCCCCCAGAAGACAAGGAACACCCTCTTGAACTGCTACTTCCTTTTCCCATTTTCAAATGAAACTTAAGAAGAATATTTTTTCTTAAAGTGAAAATGGCAAAGGAGACTTCTTTAAAAAAAAAAAAGATTTTATTTAGTTTTAGAAAGAAGGGAAAGAAAGGAGAAAGAGAGGGAGAGAAACATCAATGTGTGGTTGCTTGTCATGTGCCCCCTACTGGAGACCTGGCCCACAACCCAGGCATGTGCCCTGACTGGGAGTTGAACTGGCAACCCTTTGGTTTGCAGGCCGGTGCTCAATCCACTGAGCCACACCAGCCAGGGCTAGGAGAATATTTAAAGTAAGTAGGAGTAAGTGGGGAAAAAATGTTTATTTAAAAACAAGCATGAAATAAAAATGCATGTGCACACACAGCCAACAAGTCCAACTACACTTACAAAACCACCACAAAGGGTCAGGAAGGCCTTTCTCTAAATGAAAAATCACGGCGGTAGAGAATGTTCTGAGCAGCAAGCTGGGAGTTCTCTTAAAGGAATTCTCCTGAAAGGCACACGGTAGGTGTGGCCGCCTCAGTTGCAAGCGCCCAGCTTGGCCTGCCTGGTCAGAAATGGGTCCGGACACCTTCGGAGCCCCGGGCTCATCCCTGTGACCAGAGCAGGGGCCTGGCTGCGGTCCCCTCCAGCTGTCCTTCCTGAAGCGGCAGGAGCTCAGGGCTGCTCGCCAGGCCACACACACCCGAGCGAGCGGGCGGGCAGAGGGCTCGGCCTCAGCCTCGAGCGTGCTTGGGAGGAAGGAAGCGGCTCATCCCACTGGGACCCGGTCCAGGTTCAGTTCAGATGCAAGTCCCAGCAGCGTTCATGAAGGGTCTGCCCTGTGCCAGGTGCTTTGGCCACGGGTTCTCCCACCTCACCGGGTCCTCTCTAGAGTCAGAAGTCCCTGTGTTCTAGATGAAGCAAAGAGAGACCCCGTGATCGAGAAGTGGCCTCACCCAGCTCTTGTGACTCCACGGCCACTGGGCCCTGATGGGCGCTGGTAACAGTTTGCTTATTGTCCTGTAGTCAGAAAAACTTGGGGGTCGGGAGATTGCTTTCCACTTTTTTTTTTTCTTTTCTGTTTTTACTTTTCAAATCCTACCTGACAAAGATGTGAAGGGATGGTATGAGTCGTTGTGCCGAGGACCTGACTTGTTTCTGTGACTTGAAAGGCAGCAAGCCACTCGCAATTCTAGGGAGATTGTCCCTCTTCCTTCCACTGCCGCGCATGCGCCCGCAGCAGCGAAGGGGTGCAGTGCCCCCCACGCAGGGCAGGCGTCCAGCCAGCCAGAGGGAGCACCGTGCAAGCTCAGGCTGGGGAGCAGCTTAGAAATCTCCGGCAGGCGTGTCAAATAAAGAAAATTTTTTAAAAAGCCCTGATCCGTGTGGCTCGGTTGGTCGGGAGTCGTCCCACAAAGCAAGGGGTCCCCGGTTCAATTCCAGGTCAGGGCACGTGCCTGGGTTGTGGATTCCAGTCCCCAGTCGGGGGGTGAACTGGAGGCAACCAATCAGTGTTTCTCTCTTACATCGGTCTTTCTCTCCCTCTCTTTCTCCTTCCCTTTCCCTCGCTCTAAAAATAAATAAATCAAGTCTTTTTTAGGAAAAAGGAATCTCAGGCGTGTCCACTTTGTCCCCTCCGCTGACTGCCTCCCCGTCTCCAGACCCACTTCTTTCCCAAACACCCCAGAGAGCAACAGGGCTTCCTCCTGCCTCCCAAGCGCCTCACTTCACTTTCCAGGCCCTGCAGGTACAGATGGTGACAAGTTTAATGCTCAGAGAGATTCCAGATGAGCCCTTGGTCCTAGGGGCTCCCCTGTAGGGGCCTCAGAAGTCCTCTGTGAGGTCCCCCCACGTCATCTCGGGGCTCTCCGGTGGTTCTGCAGAAATGGATTCGGAAGTCCCTGCACAGCAGGGGTTGGTGGGACCCTGGCTAGCTGAGGAACTGGGCGGGGCCTTCCCAGCGGGGCATGCCAAGGGGAGGGGGCCAGGGTCCTTGCTTAGCTGTTTGGTGGTATCATTTGTTTGGGGTTCAGGATTTTGGCGGGGGGGCTGCTATTCCTGTGGGCGTCTTTTTCTAATGCACATGGGTAAACCAACTTAGATTTGTGTCTATTTAGAGGGCCTTAAAACACAACCATGGATTAGAAACTTTTTTTTTAAAGATGGGTAATAATGGAAGAAAAATTTAAAGGACATTGAAAACATCTTGGGTGGGAAGTAGACATGCAGTGCCAGGTAGAATCGGAACAGAGTCTGTCTGCAGAGGGACACCAGAAAGTTCCTTACCGCCCATTCTGGATCAGAAATTTTTTATTTCCTTGCCAATGACGAGAATGTTGTCCCATAGGAAGAACGGCTGGGGAAGTGAATGTGCTAGGTACCTATCGACAAACCCAGAAAGGGTCACTTGTACCTCTAAGTTAGAATATGGGCAGTGACCCAGAGGGGAGGGCACAGGAAACAAACTTGAGAAGCGGAAGATGACTTATTTTCTTGGGTGGTACATCGTGGGACCGTGCGTGCCGAAGTCACCCAGTCTGGCACTTACAGCAGCACACTCGGTGACTCGGAATGGGGACCGTCACTCCTCCCTTCGCTCGGTAGCGAGGAATATGGAGTCCCCGTCCCGGACAACGGGGGTTGGTGCTGTCTCCTCTGTCTGGCTTGTGGTCCCCGAGCACGTCTCTCGCATGGCTTTGGGATGTCCTGTGGTTATTTCGTGTGTGAATTCATCTCCCCAAAGGGCCAACGTGGTCCCTCGGGGCAGTGAGTACTTCTGATTCACTCTTGGCAGTCGTCACTGTGCTCTTATTGATGGTGTTGCAGTTGAGTAAGTGAATGAGTGTGGCCCTCGTATAGATCACAGGGCACACGTGGAAGGAGCCTTCCTCGGCAGCCACACAGGCACCTGACGACGCCCCCTCGCCATGGTGGTTTCCAGCCACACGTGGCATCCAGATGAATTCGAGAGGGACAGCTCCCTCGGCGAGTAAACAGCCCAGCTTGGGGAAGGTTGTTCGGCCAGAGTCTTCAGGGAGTGAGTCACGTGTGCCTGAGGAGAGCACAGAACAGAGGGTGTGAGCTGGGAGGGGACCGCACCCTGGAGGAAGTCTGGTTGGCGCTGCCTCACTTTGCCTCCACGTCACCTTGCTGGGAATGAGATAGAAGGGGGCGGAGGAGGGGGCGTCTAGGAAGAGCAAAGCTGCAAGAGGGCCTTAGGGATGTGAGAGCCGTGGCTCTTCCTCACCGCCAGCTGTCTGTAGCGCAGGGCGCGGTTAAGTCAAAGGTGAGAGCGGGTGGCAACCGTGGGCCGACTTATGTCCGACTTCGGTGAGGATTTAACCTCGGCGTCCAAGCAGACCTCCCCCACCCTGTGCCACCCCATTCATTCAGGCCTCCCGGCTTTCATGCTGCCAGCCACCTGATAAGGTGGGAAAACCCTTCCTAGTGCGGTGGGGCCTCCTGGAGTGACCTCTTGCCCAGCAGGGGCCAGGTGGGTTTCAGCGGGAGCCCCCGGAGGGAGGGCTCTGCACTCTGGAGGTGCCCGGGAGCGTCGGCGGGCGCTGCTCCTGACTGTGCTCCGCCCAGCACTGGGGTCTGGGCCGCACGCCGGGGGCCACACATTTCAGAAGCCCTGGCGTGGCAGTGGCTCAGCCAACAGGCTTCTGGAAGGGAAGCAGGGTTATTCATTGCAGAAGTATGCCCATGTGTGAAGAGAGTCCCTGAACATGAGTCAGCAGCCGCCCCAGCAAGGAGATTAGGGAAACAGGACCCAGGCCAGTGCGGAGGCACTCCATCATGTCTCCAGGGAGGAAAAGCCAGGCACACTGTCCATGCTATTTGTATTTCTGCATACAGAGCACATCTGCCAAGCCCGGTGGTCTGTCTTTTCTCTGGGGCGCCCTGCTCTCCACGTCAATATTCAGTCAAGGAACCTTCTGGCCACATGTGTGTCAGAATCCATGTAACCTGACATAGCCATGAGTCTTTGTTCAGTGCACGTCCATGTTCTTAAAATCCAGATGGTCAGAAACCCGGGCCGTCAAGCCGAAAGACGTTACTAAGCACGTAGTAGGTCCTCAAAGGAGATTTATTGGCTCGAATGAGTAAAAAGAGGAAGAGATGTTGCTCTCTGAGATCTTTTTCAGTACAATTCAGTTTCTGATCGTCCAACAAGAGATCTAATTCATGTCTGATTTACTAGCCATTCAACTACCTATTTTTAAAAAAATGGAATGGATTGCCAGGCCTGTGAGTTACGATTTTAAATTTCTATTGTTAGGACCCTTCGTTGGACAGCATCCTATCGTGATGAAAAGTGATGTCTTTTATTTCAGGCTTTTAAAGCATCCCAAACCTCAACACAACTCACGCATTCTGCTGAGTCCATTTAAAGTTTAGAAGGTCCTAAAAAAAATTAAAAAAATAAAAAATAAATAAATAAAATAAAATAAAATAAGCCCTGGCTGGTGCAGCGCAGTGGATTGAGCACGGGCTGGGAACCAAGCGGTCTCGGTTCGATTCCCAGTCAGGGTACATGCCTGGGTTGCAGGCCAGGTCCCCGTGAGGGCCATGTGAGAGGCAACCACACATTGCTGTTTCTCTCCCTCTCTTTCTCCCTCCCTTCCCCTCTCTCTAAAAATAAATAAAAAAAATATATTAAAAAAATAAAATAAAGTTTAGAAGGTCCTTGGGGTGGGGGTAGTTTGCTAGTATCGTTGAAGACACCTAGGTGGCAATAGGTTTCAAGTTTCCGCTGCTGAGGGTCGTGCAACGGTAGGGAGATTGGTGGTCCGCAAAGCACTTCCACGCCCACAACCTCACTATTGCTCGCACCCCCCCTGCCGGGTGCATTGGGCTGGTCCCATTGTCACCAGTGAGACCCCCAGAGAGTTGAGATAACTGGCTGGAGACCTTGCCGTAATGATACATCACACCGACAGGGAGACATCGGGTGATGTCACTAGAAACCTTTTCCACGGGCCCTCCCAGAACTGGCCTGCCTGGGTCCAGAAACCCCAATTCACGCCCGAGAGAGTGGACACAGTAGGCAAAGGTTCCCCTGCTCCACTTGGTGTATATTCTTTTAAGTCATAAACTTCGCGTGGGGTTGTTTTCCTGGCTAGGAGAGAACCTGGGGGTGGAAATCAACCGATTTGGGTGTTCTGGTCCCTAAGTCAAAAATAAAAGAGATGTTATTTTGAAGTCTTCTGCTTGTTAACTTAATTAGAGTTACTTTCGCCTGCAGCTGTGTGGGACACGCTAAGGCTTGGCAAGTTAGTCCAGTGGGTCCATTATAATCACAGGGCGAATTACCAAGCACTTACAAGGATGCAGAGTAGTCCATGTGTGTTTCCCAGTCACAGTGTAGACTCCAATTCACTTCCACAGCTCTCTTTGGAGGCCTATGAGCTGAGAACTCTTCATCGGTTATGAAATCAAATGCGATAAATAAGGAACTATGGACAAAATATAACGTTAGGGAAAATAAAGAAAAATCTCCACAATTAGCATGAGACTTATCCCACTTCACAAAGCCTTTGACTCACCAAGAAAATTTAAATGCTCCTTTCTACTTACTTTCCTTGTTTTCCTAATAATTTTACTCTGACTCAACCATAGAGTGTCTACTTTTCTATTCTTACCAACTGTTGCGTGGGTTTTATAGGCTAGTCTGGTACTGTCCTCACATTTTATGACACTTTTCTGTGGGATAAATTTACTCCGTGTTCCCTAGAACCGACATGTAAAAACATGTATTTGTAGATCTGGACACCATCTCTGTGCCGTGCGTGGTACTTTTCAACAGCAGCTATAAGCGACTATTCTGAACAATGATGAGGGGAATAAACCACAGGTTCATTGCCTGCCTGTCTGACACATCCTGTATATAGTGCTTCATTATTTGTCAATTATTTGTAACTTTTAAAGTGCTTTCACTAAGCCTCTGATCATGAACAATGGAAAACTTCAAGCCCTGGCTGGTGTAGCTCAGTGGATTAAGCGCGAGCTGTGAACCAGAGAGTCGCTGGTTCAATTCCCAGTCAGGGCACATGCCTGGGTTGCGGGCCAGGTCCCCAGTGGGGGCCACGTGAGAGACAACCACACACTGATGTTTCTCTCCCTCTCTTTCTCCCTCCATTCCCTTTTGTCTAAAAATAAATAAATAAAATCTTAAAAAAAAAAGAAAGAAAACTTCGAGGATCTTAATTTCTGTACATGATCACTGCTCCATTGTTTTCTTTTTTAAAAAACATGTATTTTATTAAAATGCCCATCTTCTGCCCTTGTTCATCACAGATTTTTGTAAATTGTGTCCTCAGTGATTTTTTATTATAAAGTCATATATGGTCAGTATAGAAAATTTGAGAAACAAGGGAACTATAAGGAAGAAATTTTTTAATGTGCGAATTCTGCTTCAAAATGAGGCACTTGTGAAAATGGGGCCGAGGCAGGAGGCCCCAGGGAGAGGTTTACTGGGGCCCCATGGCCTTGGCAGCCGTCAACGTGGAGGAGAGAAAACAGCAAATTAAAACAATTACACATTCACTCAGGCAATTCCAAAGGCGTCTGAGCAGATTTGGGGAAATCTGGAGAAACTTGTTTTCATGTTGTGTCTCAACCAGCAATGCAGATTTGCCTGGGCACGTGGGCAAAGAGGGGGTGTCTCCCCCCATAAAGACGCCAGAGACGACAGGCTCCTCCCATAAAAGAAGGGGCATTTTGAGACTCAAGGGAGGCAGATCGCTCTTATTCACAGTTAAGATAAAGTATAGGGTTCTTGAGGGAAAAAAAAAATGTAGCCAGACGGTGGATTGGCCCTGGATGTCCAAGGACAGCAGGCAGATAACGTCCCATAAAGCTCGTCCAGGTGGGCGAGTCCCCAAAGCACTGCACTGTGCAGTTAGCCAGAAGGGCAACATGGCGTCGTCCCACGCACCCACGGAGCCTAAGCCCAGCAAGACTATTCCTGGTGCGAACCGGCGGGAGTGCTGGTGTGTGGGGCAGGGGTTGTCTGGGAAGGCGTGTGAAGAGCGCCTGGGGTGACGGTGTCGCTCTGTGTCCCGGGAGGAGGACAGGCTGCCCACAGGGGTGCACCCGGGCCGCTCATGGAAAGCTGCACCTCCGACTGATCTTGTAGCCGCGTGGGGATGGTACCTCGGCAGCAGCTGCCAACGGACATGGAACTGGAGGCCACAGCAGGCCGGCTGAGCTGTACTGGCACCTGTCCCTCCCGTCAAAATGCATCTGAGGAAAACGGATTGCTACGTGATACAGCGAACAGAGTAAAGTGTCACCGAAGCTTGTTCGCGATCCGGTTCTTGCATCTTTTCTCTGCGCTTACAAATCTTCCTCCGCAAATCTGAGGAGGAAAAGCTCAGAGCTGGGCTTCCCCTCGGGGCCTGCCGCTGCCCTTGACTCAGTTGAACTTGTCTTCAGGTGCGCCGGGGGTAAAGCACGTCACTAGCGTTTGGTGAGGACCTGCACACAAAAACTTTTAACTGTCAAATGCATCGCACTAAAGTGATATTAACTTTCTCTTCGAATAAAATGCGTAAACACCTAATCCTAAATGCATATTTTAAGGACATTCTTAAAGTACAATGTGTTCCCCCCTCTCTCTCTTGATGAATATTCTGCAGAGTAACTCTGCTTAACTCTGGACATTGGCTAAGCCCACATCCAAACGCTCCCACATCAGACAGCACCTCATGGCAGGTGTGCATCCACAGACGTCCCTGACGCCGTCCACATGCACCCTGCGTTACATCACCGCCACATTTCTCAGTCGTTAACTTCCACCGAAGAGAGTCGGACCTTTCGTCCTCCCCCAGCCTTCAGGGCAACTCTGGGAGGCGCATACGATT
This sequence comes from Micronycteris hirsuta, assembly GCA_004026765.1. Lineage (NCBI taxonomy): Eukaryota > Metazoa > Chordata > Mammalia > Chiroptera > Phyllostomidae > Micronycteris > Micronycteris hirsuta. The sequence continues at coordinate 10,690 of PVJI01013832.1, forward strand.
TTCACCGCGTCTCTGCTGGAGGGAAGTGTGGCATGAAGAGCTCTGGGGAGAAAGTCAGGGTCACCTAATGAGGAAGAGGCTAAACCAAAATGTTCTCGGAGATGAATTAAGAGGCGCTTGCTCTTTGAAGTTTCCTCTTAAATCTGCCAACGGGTCTGTGATTTTTATTTTTTAATGAGTTCGCTGATTCAGTGGTCTCACATCGACGTGTTCTCACTGCGTTGTCTCCTGATCTGCAATACTGGGTATGAAGACGGGACCAAGATTACACCGTGTCCAGTCAGCTCATGGGATCCTCGCCCCGCACTTCGCTTAGATGCCGTTGTCTCCTTCGGGGCAGATGGTAGGAGAAAGCCTCCTGATGACTTCTTCAGACACTTTGTAATCACCTCTGGAAAGAGGATTCGAGGTGGACTTGCCTTAAACTGAACCAAATTGACATCAGCTACTTGCTTCTTCTCAAGAATAGACCCGCTGGACAGTTGGGCATTTAGGGTCCTTTGCAACTCTTTTGCCATTATTAAAAACATAAATATAAATAATGGTCAACATTTTGCATGATGCTTTTTTAAATATTTAGGTCTGTTTCCTCAGATAGGGTATCCAAACTGGAATCATCCTGACCTGAAATTTAAGCTTATTTATTTATTTGTGCACGCTGTCCAGTGGGTTCCCAAAATGTTTTCTGAATTCACATTCACGTCAGCAATGAGTAATGTTGCGATTATCTTCCAAACGTGGGACCTTCTTTCTGAATATCGAAGTGATTCCTATTAATTGTAAACCACAATGACTCGTGATGGGTATTCGTCAAATGAACACTCTCAGGTGCTCATTTGCCACTTTTTGTATGAATGCATGCACAAGTACAGTCTTCTTGAAATTATTTTTTTCTATAATAAAACCAGCTAGCGCTGGCTGGCGTGGCTCAGTGGATTGACTTCCGGCCTGAGAACTGAGAGGTTGCTGGTTCAATTCCCAGTCAGGGCACATGCCCGGGTTGCGGGCCAGGTTCCCTGGTTGGGGGCGTGTGAGAGGCAACCAGTTGATGTTTCTCTCACACAATGATGTTTCTCTCCCTCTCTTTCTCCCTCCCTGCCCCTCTCTCTAAAAGTAAATAAATAAAATCTATGAGTAAATAGAGAAACAATCCATAAAACAGGCTAACTTAAATGGCATATTTTCCTTGTTTACTGACACCGGTTGCTTCCAGATTGATTTAATAATAAGCATTCTCTGGTTCAGCTGAGAGGAACGAACAAGCTGACATCCTTGATCATTTCAGATGAGAGCAACGGCTGTTGCTTTCCCCCCTCTGTGTGCTGAAGAAACTTCTGAAATGTGCCGCAACCTCAAGTTCTGGTCGACACTGTCCACCCGGCTGGCATGAGGGCATGACCCACACTGTGCAACCAAGCCTGTTGCCCATCAGTTAGGTTGACACTTAGAGAGCACAGTCTGCCAGCCAGGAAAGCAGTGTCTGCTTCCAGGTGTACTGGTGGAGAGGTCACACGGTATTGTCACAACCCTGTACCTACATCCGCGGTGGCACTTGCAAGGACCTTGGAATTGGGAAATCGGTCTGGCCCTGTCTGCATGCCCTGCCGCCAACTGGGTGCAACGGTTCCCACCTGAGGCTGAGATCGAAGCAGCCCAGACTCCGCAGCAAAGCATCCTGGAGACGCTGGGCCGCTCCCCTGTTGTGGGTGGAAGAATCACGGAGCCATTCCGTCCCTGGAGCCAGTCGACAGGGGCTCCATCTTGCCGACTGTCAGAGTTCCCGGGAGGGAGTTCTCTCCACCACCGAATCAGAATGAGACCCCAGCAGGGCAGGAGAGGGGGAGCCCCCCAGGATGGAAGAGGAGGTGCAGATCGCTTCACACCCGACATTGGTGTGAGTGCTCGGGCTGCTTCTGCGGTGTCCGGACACCCGCTCTGCGCCAAGACACCAAGAAGCCAGGGCAGGCATCCGGCGGTGCTCGTCACGCAGCTCCCGTGAGGAAGGACCAGAGATGCCTGTAAACGACCATGTGGATTTAGAAAGAGCTCCCGAAGTCCCTGCCTGTTGACTTTGGCCTCATCTTTGCACTCAGCCACCTGGTTACTGATGGCAGTCCTGCCTCTGCAGACGGGGAAGAACCTGGCCGGCTCTGGACCACACTCCAAAGCCAGAGGCCCTATTTCTTCACTCTGATGATCACCTTGGTTCAAAGCATAGTCCCCGAGCAAGCTCCGGCTTCAAAGCCCCCAACCTCTTTGTTCTGCGATACCTGCCCAAACTTGTCTTTGAAAGAGCTGGGTCTGTAAATACGGCTTTGTTATAATCCTCTCCTTCGCTTTGAAATGCAGACTACCACGTGGCTAACTTTGTCCTCTAGGTGTCTACGTTTTCTTGTATTAACTTTGATACCTTCCAACGTGAGGGGGTCCCGTGTGCCCAGGCTGTGCCGGCAGGGCAGCCCCGCCTTTGCAGGCTGGAAGTGCAGGGAGAGCAGACAGACAGAGGGGCGGTGCGTTTCTCCGTAGCCGCATCTGTTTTTAAACATGTGTTTTCCTTTCGGTATCCGCTAAATCATGTAGAATTAGACTTTTGATTTGTTTCTGTGAGGCAATTGTTTAGAAGAATATTTTCCATCTCCAGCCATTTGGGTTTTCATTGACACTCTGGTCGTGGACTTTCACCTGGACAGTGGTGTGGGCAGAGGATAGCGCCTCGTGTACATCGGGTTTGTAAGCTTGCTTTGGACACCTCTGATGCGGCATGCTCTCTTTCTGCAAAGTAAAGGGTTCATCCTACAGCTATTAACGCAACGTTGTAATTATATTATTTTTATAGGCTTTATGATGGGTATTTATTTTGCCTACTGAAGCACTTACAGACTATTTTGTCTTAAATATTTCTATGGAATTCCATCTGGGCCCCCTTGAATTTGTAGCCTGTTGAAACAAGCCCATGCACTACAGGGGCGAGCGCGCCCTCATTATAAACTGCGCCTTGTAAACCTTGGACATGTTTTATCACATTTGCCTTGATCAGAAAGAATTACTCCTGTACGTCGCCACAGCACGCGGCGTCAGGAGAAGGTGGTGAATGTTGCCCCGTTTCAGTTCTGCTCCCTTCCCGGGCACTTCATGGGGTCTCTTTCTCTCCGCAGTGTGCCAGGGGACCAACAACAAGCTGACGCAGCTGGGCACGCTGGACGACCACTTCCTGAGCCTCCAGAGGATGCTGAACAACTGCGAGGTGGTCCTGGGCAACCTGGAAATCACCTACATGCGAAGGAACTACGACCTCTCCTTCCTGAAGGTCAGTTCCGTGAACTCGCTCACCTGACCCGAATATCAGAGAGGTAACAGGCAGTAGACAAAGGCCTTGACAGAATGGACCTGGGCGCGGCTTTGCTCCTGCTACGGCAGTTCCTAGTCCTGCGGAACCTCAGATGCTGGTTTTAGGAGGAGGCCACTTTACCAGAAAGTGTCAAGGCATAAAAGAATATCGAAGAGAAACGGGCCAGGCTGGCATTCTCCTGTCACCACAGACACTGATAGGATTCTTCGTGGCTTCAGCCGTGGTATCCTGGTAGACTGGCTCTTAATTTAAAAAAAAAAAAAAAACATGCTTTGTGGTCTTTCCCATTCTCTTGGTGTAAACACTCCCACCGTGTTGCTCGGTTGATGTCCACAGCTGTCCCGAACAGCTCTCAGCAGGTCTAGCAAACCAGGAGGAGCCAGCTCTGAAGGCTGCAGAGTTTGACAGTAGCTGAACTTCAGATGTGATTGGCTTCCTTCTGCTTTTTCCTTTTTTTCTTTTTTTTTTTAATGAGAAAGCAGGCAAGACAGGTACAAAATGAATTAATGAGACATTTCCACCCTCACCTGAGTGTGGTGAACACCATCAGAACGAGCGTCCCAGCATTGCTGTAGAGTCCCGGCGCCCTTCCTTCCCACCAGCAGGCTCAAGAGGCACAGTGTGGGAATGACCGAGAGTCCTGTCACCTTCTGTCCCTCAGTGTGGTCACTGACGGGCTTGACACCTGTCAACCCCATGTGTATGTAGTTCAGTGAGGTGTCCCAGGCTCGGGGGACCCAGTGGAGGCCTGGCGTTCTTGAATTCCTCCCAGGAGAAACCCCGCTTTCCTCTTTCATCCCCGCAGACCATCCAGGAGGTTGCCGGCTACGTCCTCATCGCCCTCAACATGGCAGAGAGGATCCCTCTGGAAAACCTGCAGGTCATCAGGGGAAACGTGCTCCTGGAGAACACCTATGCCTTATCCGTCTTATCCAACTACGGATCCAACCGCACGGGCCTGCGGGAGCTGCCCATGCGGAACCTGCAGGGTGAGTGCTGGGCCTGGGGCGGGGTGGGGGGGGACACAGAAGGCCACCCACTTCCTTACTCCTACTCGGAGAAGGCTTCCCTCCACCCAACACGAAGGCATGCCATGTCAGCCACGTGCAAGAGGCGGCAGGTGGCAGTTACTGAAAGAGATGGTGAACCATGAGACGGGGAGGGAAGATGTAAGCCAGGTGCCTGTTACCCCATGTTCACGGGAAAATATCCCAAGAGTTAGTAAGAAATGGTAAAGGGCCTGGGAAAAAAGGGAGTATGACCAGAATTTTGGTGCTCAGGGAGAGAATAAACTGCCAGTCTCGTTACCTGGGCCTCAGGTGTGAGGGACACACATGAGAGCCACGTTTGAGTCAGGGCAAGGAATGGAGGCGTCCCAGGGGAGACTGAGTGCGTGTGTCTAGGACACACGCGAGGGTCCGGGGGCGGGGCTTCATGGAAGGCGGCGCCAGAGGTGGGAAGTTGGGTTTTTTTAATTGAAGATGACGATGAGTGTGCCTTCGCTGTGGGGCAGGTACGGTGCCAGGTGTGTTAAATCGGTAATGCCTCTGAATGCCACACGTTTTCCTCAAAGCCCTGGCTCCATCCCTCACCAGCCAGACGCCCTGCAGTAGGTTCCCTCTGGGTCTCAGTCCCCTCGTCGGCAAAACGTGGGGAGCCATGGCAACACGCATCCCAGGGTTGCTGAGACGCTTGAGGGAATTGCTGTGGATAAAGCACGCAAGCCCTGTTTCTATTGTTGGCATCATTTCTGTCGTTGGCACTGACATTGTATAAATTTAAATCAATGTTATTAAATAATTCCTCAACGTGAATTATTTGATATTGATGATTAGCCCAGTGCCAGCCACAGAGGGAGAGTCGCCCCATGTTGGGAGTAAATATCAAAGGACAGCGTCCTCAGGATGACCTCTTTCTCTGCTCAGCTGCCCAGCGGGGACACCTGCGTCTCCAGCCCCTCGCCACCTCCCTCTCCTTCCCACACCTGCCGATGGCAGGTGTCCCGTGAGGCCCCACCGCCACCTTCTGTCTTGGCACCTTGGTCTGTTGCCCAAATTGTGGCAGCAGCCTTGACGCCCCTCTTCTGCGTTTCCAGTTCCGACCTGCCATAAGAGGCTCATGCCCTCGGCTCTGGCCCCCTCCCACGAGAATGCTTTCCCCTGATCCACCCAGTGCACCTCTGGCTTGGCATCTGGAGCTCCCCAGTCTGGCCCTTCCCAGCTCCCAGCCCACCTTCATGATTCCTTCATTCCCCGCCCTCCACTGAAGAAACTGCCCTGCCCCCATCCCAGCCTCCGTCCCTGCCCCGTCTTGTCTGCCTGAAGCCCACGGTAACCCCCCCTCCATGTCCGCCCCTGTCCACGTCCTGGGAAACACCACTCTCTCCAACAGCCTCTGAGGTCTTCCCGAGAGAACCCTTCCTTTTCCACATGGTTGCTTTGTGTGCAGGTACCTCCATTCCTGCCTACGGGACGCCGGGCACTACTTACGTTTCTGCATTTAATTGTGGCAGGCAGAGGGCCATTGTGAGGATTAATTCAGATAAAGCACAGAGACTGTGAGCCGCGCCCTTCTGTGGGCGTGTGCCCACCCGCTGTGCGCCCTGTCTGTCTCCCCATGTCCATCCGTTCTCAGACCGAAGCCAGCAGAGCCGGCTCAGTCTTGCTGACTCCACAGCACGCGCTACAGTATCTTGTACACTCAACTCACTCGGTACCTGTTACATTCCTGTCGTTGCTGCTACGCTCACCCTTTCTCTGGCTTGCTGCTTCTTCACCCCTGATTTTTCACGTCCTATCACTTCTTTGCTGGGAACACTCGCTCGGTCCTGCACATCCTTTGCATCCCTGGTGTTCGCCCCATCTCATCATCATCAGACACACAGACTCTTCTTGATCCTGGTCACTGTCACACCCCGTCCCCCTGAATGGCCCCAAAGGCACCGAGAGCATCACTGCCCGCACCTGGCATCCCCGCCTACCATGCTGGCAGTTGCCGTCGCCCTTTGTGCCCCATCTGCCCCTTCAAACCAACATCCTACAGTTACTCCAGGGCAGCCTGGACCGGCCGCCGGGGAGTGGGAAGTTCACTGCACACTCATCATTACGCTGTGCCTACCGACTTGGGCGCTCTCTTCCTTCCCCGCCGAAGTTCTGCATTCTGATCATTCTGATCATTCAGAAAGATCGGTTCAAAGGCCCGATTCAGGGGAAATCCAAACTCCTCTATGCTCGATCCCAAATCCATTTCCCACCTGCCCCCCATGAAGTCTGGGGGTCAGAGGGGAGCACTCCTGTGCTCGCTGGAATCTTTCTAGCAGGAGGCAACCTGGACAGAAACACATGCCTCCTTCGTGTGAGCTTAGCAGAGACGCCACGTGCTCACATGGCGGGGGGTCCTTTCTCGCGCAGAAATCCTGCACGGCGCCGTGCGGTTCAGCAACAACCCCAGACTCTGCAGCGTGGACACCGTCCAGTGGCAGGACATCGTCGACGCCAGGTTCCTGGGAAACATGTCGATGGACTTTCAGAGCAACCCACCCGGCAGCTGTGAGTGGTGTGCCGGGGCGGGGCAGAGCGGCGAGGGCTGGGTGTCTTTCTCTCTCAGTCTGCCTCTCTCAGCCTCTCCCGCTCCACGGCCCTGTCCATTTGGGGTCCAGCCTCACCATCCTGCACGATGCTGAGGTGCAGCAGCCTTGCATTCATGCCCTTCACCCCAGGGGCAGCAGTGAAAAGTGTCAGTCACGGTCACAGGGAGTCCCGGGCCAGCCGTCCCTTGGTATGCCATCAGCTCGTCACCGTTTAAAATCTGAATTCTTTCAGAAACGAGATTCTTCCCAGCTGTGGAAGACAGATGGGGGGGCACATATTAACTCCTGGAGGTGACTGTGTCGTCACAGGTGGGCGGGCCCCATGTTACCAAATCAGGGGGGTCTGACTGCTTTCTTCCCACAGATGGGACCCTGAAACCTTCAGATTTCCCGATGCTAAAAAAAGCAAAATGCAGCTAACAAGACCAAACGCCTCTGCAGCTGTAATTTGTGGTTGATCGTTGCTTATGAAAACTGCAAAAATTGATCAATCCGTTGGAAATGTTTTCAGATAGTAGCTTGCAAATGAATAGCTGAGGTTTTAGACCATCAGCGCAGGGAGGCACGCTGAGGACGCCCGGCCTTCGAACAGGAGTCTGTGCTGCTCTCCGGCTGAGAGCCTGGGAGCTTTTATCTACTGGACCGCAACTCCCCAGGATGACTGACCCACCCCACACCCCACGACCGGACCCAGCAAGGCGGCAGTGGGTGCATGCCGACCCCGCCAGGGTAGATGCTCTCAGCGTTACTGAGGGAGGTGCTGGAAGATTCTCCACGCCTAAGCAGATTGAAATCTGGACCCCCGAGGCCATTTAAATCCCAGTTCCATGGGCTGTGAAGTCCATAATCCCTCTCTGCCTCAGTTTCCAAGACTGTCGTGGAAATCAAAGCAGCATGTGGTTTAGCTTTCTTTTTCCTTATGAGAATCTTTCAAGTCACCCCACAAGCAGACCAGCCAAGCAGAGCAGCAGAGAATAAGAAACGTGAAAGCTACTCCTCGTTTCCGGAATGCTGCTTTGCTCCCGGGCTCGGGGAGGGTGCCGCCGGTTTCTCCTCGTGGGTTCTCTGTCACTAAGATGTGGGGTGACGGCTGCTCTTCTGTTTCAGGCCAGAAGTGTGATCCCAGCTGCCCCAACGGAAGCTGCTGGGGTGCGGGAAAGGAAAACTGTCAGAAATGTGAGTGTGCGAGCTGACCTGCAGATACACGCGTGGGCCCTCCTCCCCTCGCACTCGGCTGCTGGTGTTGCTTTTCCCGTCAAGGGCTCCGAGAAGCACCTTGACGTAGGGCCAGACCTGAGCAGACCTGCGGACGGCCGGTCCTGCCAGTGTCCCCGAAGCGAGCAACCGGGCCGGCTATTTTGGGCACTGGAGCCGGTCGGTCACAGAACGTCAGCCACGGCTGCCAGTCACTCCCTCTGGCCAGTGCGTTTGGCAGATCTTCCTGGGGACGGAAAGCTGGTCTGGCCACCCATTCCCGCTCGCCTGGGGGCCACCTATGCCAACATATGAGCAACTTTTTCAGGAGGGTGTCTCTGCAGGAATCCCAGTGCAGGAGCGCAGACGGCCAAGGAATCTGGGGACATGGCGGCTCAACAGCTGACCGCCTGTCCTCAACAGGCCATCTGGCCGTAACATGATGTGACCGTCACGTCCTTTTAAACCCTGTTTCCTGGCTGGCATTTTTGTCATTTGCATGTGCTTTCATGTCACCCAAACACTCAATTAATTCTGACTAGTAACTAATTATTTAGCAGGTCTTAACGTCCAGGCTTGACCTGGTCAGTTCTCCCAAGTGCTTAAAAACAAATGGGAAAAAAGCAGAGAGACCAGAAAGAAAAGTCACCATTCGATAGAATCTGGCCCAATGGGCCTGTCTGGGGACTTGAACAAGCTGCGGAGTCACTAAGTCCCCCCTCCCGGTCACTTCCTCACCCACTGTGGGCAAGTGCCCTCTGCAGCCCCTGGGACGTGACTCTCTGACCCCCCGGCCCTTGCACTCACTCACCCCTGACCTTTGCTCCTTTCCAGTGACCAAAATCATCTGCGCCCAGCAATGCTCGGGACGCTGCCGGGGCAAGTCCCCCAGCGACTGCTGTCACAACCAGTGCGCCTCCGGCTGTACCGGGCCCCGCGAGAGCGACTGCCTGGTGAGACCCTCTCCCCAGCCCCCTCCCCCTCCCCCCGTGGCGAGCCCGCGGGTGCGGGTGCTGCCCCCACCCTGGCCACGGTGGGGGCATACAGATGGGGTGGAGATGTACAGATGAATGTTTGTTCTGCCAGACAGGGGTGTTTGCCCTCCCCAGGGAACAGAGCCCCTGTTACCATCCTGCCTTCCCCACTTACTCCGGGGCCCCGGCAAATTCTATGACCTCTCTGGGCATCGGTTTCCTCCCCTGACAGTGACAGATAACACAGCACCTGGGCGTCACATGGTCTAAGAGACGGAACACAGGGGCCCTGGGCCGGGAATGAGCTCTGGCCGTCACCGTCACACCGTTTACTCTTTAACTGAACTCTGGTTACAAGCCCAGGGAGCTGATACTGTAGGCCCTGCAATGCGGACAGAGGTGCAGGAGGCCCATCCAGCAGCCCAGAGAAGGGTCTTCTGCCCCAGTGGCTCTACCGTTTTCCCCACGGCTCAGGGGCCGCCTGCCTGCATCCCCACACTCGCCCGGGGTCTTAAAGCCCTCGCTTCGGTCCCTGTGACCGCGGGAGCCCGGCTGTCCCGGCGGGCTCTGATGCCCTGAGGGGCTGCACCTGCATTGTGAGTGCCTTGGAAGTCCGGGAGACTCTGGGGCTGCCCAGGGGGATCCTGGGGTCAGTGCCGAGGGTGACGAGACCCTCGTGGCTTCTAGACAAGGAGGCCCACCTGCGGTGGAACCCAAAAGACCCTGGTGTTAGGGAAGGGGAGGTTTTTAAGTTCCAAAGGCTACTGCCGCCCCCCCGTATTTTGACTCAGGCACGTGAGTCATCAGGCTGGTCCTTTCAAGTGGCCTGCTTTCTGCTCAGGGTCCCTGCACTGTGGCAATAAACTCTAAACCATGGCCTCCGGTGTTCTTGTAAAGAAAACCCTGGGTAAACTGAGTTTTAAAATGATGCCCCTCTTTAGTTCCCACCCCAGTGGGTGAACTCCTCTGTCATTTTGTCAGGCAATAAAGAGATGTGTTTTCCTATCCCCATAATCGATAAGTTATCATAGTTCAGACAGTATATTTAAGAAAACCCGTGCTTTTAAGAGAAAGGTCTTTCGGAGTCTCCTGAAAACACTTTGCAAGATTTTTCTGCTGTAACCAAATACCTGAACAGTAACCTGAGGTCCCTGCTCAGTTCACCCCTGCGTGCCATCCCCCTGTGACAAGCATCAAGCTAAAACGACGCGGTTTCAAAGGGAGAGGCAACAGCACTTATTTGAGGTCAAAAAAAGAAGGGCAATTCAGGAGGCGCTGATTCAGACAGAAGCCCAGACAGTGTTCCGATGAGGGGCGAAGGCGAGGAGGGTTGGCGAGACGGGGAAGGGGCACGTCCGCGGCGGGACGGCGCTGCTGTTGTGCAGAAAAGCGACTGCAGGGACGCGAATTTTAAACGGTGTTCCTAACTTTCAGTCGAATTGTCATAGGGTCTGCTCCCTTGTCGTCCTTGCTAACAGTCCTTCGGGGCACAGGCCGCGTCGGGCCCCGCCCAAGGTGTGCTGCCCTGCGTATCACGCGGGAGGAAGATGTGCACGGCCGTTGCTCTGGGCGGCAGCCCTGGCTCCGTGTTACATCCCGTCCCGTTCACACGCCCTCTCACACAGGTGTGCCGGAAGTTCCGGGACGAGGCCACCTGCAAGGACACCTGCCCGCCGCTGATGCTGTACAACCCCACCACGTACCAGGTGGACGTCAACCCCGACGGGAAGTACAGCTTTGGCGCCACCTGTGTGAAGAAATGTCCCCGTGAGTTCGGCACGCGGAACCCTGTCACGGTCGGGTGGCGACTCCCTGCGCCCCCTGCTGGAGCCCCCGAGGCCCCGTCGCGGGCTGGCGCATTGGCCGCACTGCCAGGCGCGTCCCCGGGGCCCATGGAGGGCAGAGGAGGCTTAAGTCACTGTCACAGGGGACAGCCATGGCGGCCACTCTGTTCACCGGGTGCCTCGTGCTGGGGTGGCCAGGGCAAGACACACACCCGTGGTGTGGCCCCCAGAACTGAGGTCCAGCTGGGGGGACCCGAACATTCAGCCATGTGATGGGCACACACTCATGGTCGTTGGTCCCTCTCTGTCTGAGTCTGGTACCCACAGGCAGTTATTACCCTGCACCAGGGAGCGTGCCGGAAGCCCTGCCTTCTCGAGTGGAAATAATTCTGGTGAAAGTTGCTCGCCTAGGAGAACCACAGAGGGCTTTTGTTTATTCGTTGTTTTGCTTTAATTACGGGGTTCGGCTCACCTGTGTTCTCAGTGTGCTGTTGGCGACAGCGTTTGCAGTAACGCTGCCGTCGATGACGTCCTAGTAGAAAAAGCACAGGGTTGTCTAGCGGACGGGCATTCGAGACCAATCTTGATTTCTCAGAGAGGAGATGAACTAAGAAAAAAATTTCTCAAGACAACGACCCAGGGAGAGTTGCCCTACCAAATGTGCAGAGATGAAAAATGTTAAATTCTGTGCAGAAAAAAAAAATTATACTCAGAGCAATAAGCCATTGCGAGGCAAATGACAAAGATAAAGAAAAATTTGTCACAGTTATGACCCAGATACACTCTCCAAGAGCGAGATTAACAGGTGGCTGGAACCCTAGGACAGCGCACAGAGAACAAACACAGATAATTCACAGGAAAAATGACAGACGTCCAGGAACTATGTTTGAGGATGTACTTGGGAAAGACAAAACAGGCGCACAGAGAGCTCCTGAGAATATTAATATTTGTGTTAATATTGACACCAATCAATTACCACAAGGGCAAGGGGAGGCGAGGACAGGACGGATGTGTCCAGCTGGCCGGGGCACCCCGCTGGCCACGGGCGCCATGCAGGGCCAGCAGCGGCTCCAGGAATGGAACGGAGCCTCGGGGGTTGCCGTGTTGACGGAAGAGTGGCCTTTGTTTAGGGCCACGTATTTTTAATAAGTATTCGAGCTTTAACCACGAGTCCCGAAGGGGACACCCATAGGTAACTTTATTAAAAAGCTGTGAAGAGGTGCCCAATGTTTTCTCGCCCACGCGGCTATTGCCCGCCTGCGATGAAGTGTCTCTGTTCTCCACATCATGGTCTGGAAAGCTGTGAAAACTCTTGAACTTGATTCCCTTTCAGTTGGCGGCCTTTCATTCTTTGTGCTTAAACTAAACAGAATGAGAGAACGAGGGGCCCTTGTCATCAGCCCCGTTTCAGGAGGACACGCGCCCCAGGCACCTGGTGCTGCTGTAACCACCTGCCTCTCCGCGTCCCTCCCGCAGGTAACTACGTGGTGACCGACCACGGGTCGTGCGTCCGGGCCTGCAACGCGGACAGCTACGAGGTGGAGGAAGACGGCGTCCGCAAGTGCAAAAAGTGTGAAGGGCCGTGTCGCAAAGGTAACAGCCAGCACGGGGAGGGGGGTGGATGGGGGGGCGGGTTTCCCCCCAGGGCGTGGGGCCAGCTCCTCAGCAGCCCTTAGGAACACTTTGAGTCAATCCCTGTCTCGGGGCTCAGAAATCTGCTCTTTCCTTTACCCTGTGCCCTGGCCGGGGAGCACCCTCAAGGCCTTGTAATCTGTCCTCGCCCTTTATCTTTTATTTCTTACATTTTGAAATACCTCTAAACGGTGCGTTACACACACAATGAGCACACATGTGCCCTTCCCGTAAATTCACCGAGTTTTCATGCTTTGCCACATTGCCTTCTGCACCTCCCTGTTTGTGTGATGTGTGTGCACATGTGTGTGTGTGCATATGTGTGTGTGTGCTTGTTCCCTGCACCAGGTGAGGATTACCGATCTTACCACATTGCACACCCCTGAGTATGTCAGCCTACTCTCCCTACAATCGGGAAAGTAGCTGAAGTTCACTTCACACCCGTCTCAGGTTTGCACTGGCTCACTGCCCTTCTCCAGCATTCAGGTGAATTTGCCCTTCTCCCCACCATCCCAGGAAGTCCCTTTTCACTGATTTTCCACCCAGAATCCCACCACGCCTCGTGGGTCACATTAGAACACCCCATCTCTGTATTCTTGGTTCACGAAGAGCCACTCGCCAGCCGCCCCCTTTTCTCCTCCGTCGGTGTCTGTTGAGTGAAGGACTGGCGGTCTGCCTGGCAGGGATGGTTCTCCCGGCTCCCACTCGCTCCGCGAACAGTGCGCGAGTCAGCACGTGTGAACGGGATTAACGCCTGCCTTGCCTCTGCAGTCTGTAATGGGATCGGAATCGGAGAGTTCAAGGACACCCTCTCCATAAATGCCACGAACATCAAACACTTCCGGAACTGCACGTCCATCAGCGGGGACCTCCACATCCTGCCGGTGGCTTTTAAGGGGTGAGTCACAGGCCGCATGACAGGTGGCACTCAGCTTTGCTGAAAGGCAGACCCGGGCGATCGATAACCCTTCTGTGGCTTGTTTCAGCGACACCTTCACACACACGCAACCTCTGGACCCCAAGGAGCTGGACATTCTCAAGACCGTGAAGGAGATCACAGGTGGGCTCTGCTCGGCACTCGTGGGGTCCTCAAGGGAAAGCAGGGCTTGGGGAGAGCCTGTGGCCCCATTTTCTTCTCCCTTTGGTGGGACCCATTCTTCTGAAACTCCCCCACTAATGACTCCTGAGTTCTTCAATGCTTTCCAAAACTGCAGCGTCCCCTGCACACGAGGGGCAAACGCAATATGCAGAGACACAGGTCATAGGCGACTTTACGTATGAATGCAGTTAACCCGTCGTCCCCTGGCCCAGGCTGGCCATCCCCATGGTCCTGTGACTCTCCTGGGCAGAGGGAGAAGGGGATAAACTGGGGAGGGAACCTCACACCCCTGCTCCCCTTGGCAGGCCGCTCAGGTCTGTGACTCCCATCAAAGCCCTGCTTCCTTCATTCCTAAAAAGGGAGTAATTCAACCTAAATAGCAAGATCGTTTTGAGGATTTGAATTAAATAAGAAAACTATGCCCATGGCTTCGTTTGTGATAACAGCTCGATACACAGCTACCCTCAGGTATCAGGGGCTCACTTGCAGTCATCAACTCCAGAGCCCCACCAGGCCCGCTAAGTACAGCCCACGGGGACCGCCCCCTGGGTGGGGTGGGCAGCGGGGACTCTGTGGCAGGGGCAGGAAGCACCCTGAAGCCTTGGCCAGCATTTACACACATGTGCTCACACTCGGCAAAGACGACAAAAAGCATCAGGCCCAATGCTCACATGTCCTGCTCGTGCGAATCCCGTAAGAACGTCTCCCGCAAAAGAGAAACTTCCGAGCAGCGTGCGTCTGACCTGCCTTCTGCCTTGCAGGGTCTCTGCTGATTCAGGCCTGGCCCGAAAACAGGACGGACCTCCACGCGTTCGAGAACCTGGAGATCATACGCGGCAGGACGAAGCAGCAGTAAGCGGGCCCAGCCACCGGGGGGGGCTCTTCCGAGCGCTTTCGTTTAGAAATAAGGCGTACATATGGGAGTGTCGCAGAGACGCTCCAGGGACTTGCCCGACCAGGAACCTGTGACTTTCGAAGCCTATCCATTTGGTTGTCTGAGAGGTTAAACCATGTTCTCCCTCCCCAGGGAAACTCAACATGCAGTAAATAAAATAATGACGTGAAGACTTCTGTTCAGGCTTCACGTAGCCCCTGGCGTTACAGATACTGATTGAACCAGGACCTAGCTTCTCCCTGGAGGAACTTAAACAGACACTTGGGAATTTCAAAAGTTGCAATACACACCTTTGGCTGTGGCGCTTGTCCGTGGAAAGCAGGAAAGATAGCGTGGTCCAGAAACACAAAACAAATCTTTTAGCGACATTATGTTTTTGTAATTTTTTTTTTTTTGGTTTTTTTTACAATGTTAGTTTTCTTCTCTCCAACCTAGCGGCCGGTTTTCTTTCGCGGTGGTGGGGCTGAACATCCTGTCCCTGGGGTTGCGCTCGCTGAAGGAGATCAGCGATGGTGACGTGGTGATCACGAGCAACCGCCACCTGTGCTACGCAGACACGGTGAACTGGAAGAGGCTCTTCGGGACCTCGAGTCAGAAAACCAAGATCGAGAAAAACAAGGACAGCGAAGACTGCCGTGAGTAATCACTTTGCTTTGATTGCGAACCGATGCGTCTTTGATTTCGAGGCAGAATATTGCGGGGCCATTCGCAACCATTTATATTACGTTTTCCCTTCCTAAAGAAGCCAAGGAGAGGAAATCTGTATACTCCTAACTGGGACGTGGCCGTGTGAAGTTCATCAGAATTGCTCCTAATTCATTCTCATTTTGAGGACAGATTTGCCTGGCGATGCAGGTTGTCAAGTGTTGGGACCGCACAGAACTAAACTGGGTATTAATCAGATTACAGTTTAGGGACAGGCTCCTGCCTGCTCATTGCGGTCTCTGACGGCTGAGGCTGACACACAGACACACGCATGCACTCGCGTGTGCACACGGTGGAGTGAACATTTTCACGGTGGCATCTCCTGTCCTGGGTTCAGAGCCCCAGTCGGGTGCTGTCCCCTCGTGCAGAGGCCTGGCCCCTGGCGGGGGCAGATCTGAGTTCACATCCCTGCTCTGGTGCTTCCCAGCTCGGAGACCTTCATCAGCTTCCTCCCTGCCTTTGGGCTCCACCTCAGTCACCCGCGGAATGGAGAGAACGCTTCCCACAGCCTCGCGCGGTGGAGAGAATGACAGGAAATTCTGTACACGCCGCGGGCGGCACTCTGCCTACCTCGCACGAGGCACGGCCGCAGCCGAAGCCCCCTACTGTTCTGGCATCGGCCATGACAGGGTCAGCCCAATGCTGCCCCGCTCTAGTCCAGGTGCCCCTGCACCCGGGGGTGGGGGGGAGGCGCCTTGCTGTCCGCCCGCAGACGCTCCCAGAGAGCTCAGCACGTCGCCTACGGGTGCTGTCTCAGCACGTCCCTCTGGTCACTAGTCCGCACTGACCGCTGTACTGTCTTCTCAGGGGCCGAAGGCCACGTCTGCAACCTGCTGTGCTCGTCCGAGGGGTGCTGGGGCCCGGGGCCCCGGGACTGCGTGTCTTGCCGCAACGTCAGCCGTGACAAGGAGTGCGTGGAGAAATGCAACATCCTGGAGGGGTGAGACGCGCTTTCTTAATCCCTCTGTTTGAGAAGGAAGGTAGGAGTTAGGATGGGATCGTTTTCATGGGTTTATAGTCATTCGGTTTGAATCTTTTTTTTCCCTTTTCTTTTGTTTTTGTCGATTGCCACCTGTTAATCACAAAAGGAAATGAAAAAACTCTTTTCCATACTGAATCGAATCTCATAATTTATAGAGTCTCTCTCTATGGAAATACCTTATAATTTCTAAGCTGCACAGAGTTCCCAGGACAAATAGAACCGCCATCAGCATGTTCACGGCCAAGGCCACAGCCGTTGGGTCTGTCCTCTGCGGCGGGCCATTCTCCGCCTGCGCTGATGCAAGTTACATCCCCTGGTCAGTTTTTGTGCTGTGTTCGAGCAACACTGAACAGGGCAACTTGCAGGAGAGTCCCGGGTCCTGACCACTTGACTCTTACCCAGCACTGTCGTGACTTCCTGAGAGAGTGACTTGTGCCAGCTGCACCGGCGGGCAGGCCGACGCAGCAGTCAGAAGCCGCCAGCGTTCTGCCGCAGGGCGCCGGGCGGCCCTGAACTCTGCCCTCTCCCTCCCTCCACCCCCCGCAGCGAGCCCAGGGAGTTCGAGGAGAAATCCGAGTGCATACGGTGCCATCCGGAGTGCCTGCCGCAGCCCATGAACGTGACCTGCACGGGACACGTAAGGAGCATGTTTCACGTTACCTGCATGTCACCAGGGAAAGCCCTCACAGCTGTGGTCCCGGGAGGCTGGTCTGATGTGGCCAGTAGCTGCTGAGGACAGCCACCCAAGCCCTCTTCCCGGTCCCACGGGGCCATGTGTCTGAGGGGAAAAGTTCTCACACTACCACTGGCCCGAGCACCCACCTCTCCTGGCCCCCCAAACCCCACACACACCCCCACGCCCGCCAGGTCCTCAGACACCACGCCAACTGCTCTCCCACAGAGCAAGGAAGCCTCGGGTGGGCTGAGCCGGACATCCGCCCGTTCCCACTGCTTCTCCTGCCTGTTGGCATTGCTGGGTCCTCTTCATCAGACACCACCACATTCCTATGTGATATTAGTGCACCGTTTTTGGAGAATTCTTAAAGAAAGGCCTAGCAAACTTTTTCAAAATTCAGTGTCATCGCTACAGGTTCAGTAGTACCGTTTTATAGGGTGTAGGTGAGAAGTCGGCATGCCGAAATGAAATGGCACATGTCACGCCATGGACGAAGCAGCCCCCGCTGCCCTTAGGGTGCTCGCCCCTGTCCTCTCACAGACCAGCATGGGTGTGGGTTGTGTAAACTCTCCTCGGCGAGTCTGCTCCCCACGAGCCCCCCATGAGCCCCCAGTGTGATTGATGTGGAAGAGTCAGCCGGCCAGTAGGGCCGCAAATCCACACGCAGGCCAGTGAAGACCGCTGTGACCAGGCCAGGGGCCCACGAAGCACTAGCAAAGCCTAATAAACTATGCAGCACGGTCGTTTATGCTTCCCCATACGACATGTGTTTCACAGCAGCGAGGCTGGGTGCCACGCTCTTCCCGGCGGCCCTGCCGCACAGGCACCACACACACTCGCTCTCCACTCCCAGAACTTCGACCTCTCGACCCTTGTGCCCCATCAGTGCTCAGGGACCGAGGTGCTTCCCTCTGGAAGGAGAGTGAGCGTGTTGTTTCTCCCCTTGGTGCAGGGGCCGGACAAGTGCGTGCAGTGTGCCCACTACATCGATGGCCCGCACTGCGTGGGCACCTGCCCGGCGGGGGTCATGGGCGAAAACAACACGCTGGTCTGGAAGTTCGCGGACGCCCAGCGCGTCTGTCACCTGTGCCATCCCAACTGTACCTACGGGTGAGTGACGCCGTCACCCCAGAAAAGAAAATGCTGAAAAGCAGACGGTTTCCTATCTTGCAAATTCATAGACCAAAACCGTCTCCAGGATGTCCAGGCGGTGCGTGAGGAGGTTTGTGTTGGGGTCGGTTGGTGCAGAGGGTCCCCGTGGTCACCGCCACGGCAAGAACATGCTGGTGGGCAGTCCGGGGCCTCTCGGCCTCCCGCGGTTTATCCCGACAGGACTCTGTCCTGCAATGTCCGCATGTCCAGACCAGACAGAACAGGCGACAGGTGGAATGAGAGGGGAGTCCTGCCGGGTCTCCCAACGTGTCTACCTATTTTTCCAGGTGCCTGGGGTTCACCAGGGAATCTTTATTGTCATTCTGTATTCTGTAGGAGATAACACGGTCTGGAATGTAGCTTAATAAACAAATGATTAACCACTGCCCCCAAGGTGAGGTGCACTGTGGCTTTAATGAGATGAGAGGAACTTGACCTTGTACTAGACAGTGAGAGCTAATCATGCTGAGACGCAGGCAAGCACACGGGTTACCAGCCACAGTCCCCCCGAGTCTGACCTTGGGCATCTGACTGAACCGCTCTGTGCAGCAGCTTCCTCTTGCGTTAAGAGAATAGGTGAGAGTAGGACAGCCTTGTGATTTAATAAAAAATAGGACTGCCCTATGATTTAGTAACAAGTCTGCAAGAAAACAATGCTCAAGAAGAGAACAATCAAAATGCATATTTCTCTTTCTGCTCCCTCAGCTGTGCCGGGCCGGGTCTGGAAGGCTGCCCCACCAGGTGAGTGTGACCCCTCTGCGTCTAATGGGCGTGGTCAGAGCGACCCAGTGCGCGGTGGGCAAAGGTGGCACCTGGCCGCCTCGCTGACCGCCCCCCCGCCCTGTTAGGGCCTCGCCTCGGGCCGGCACAGCACCCCAGCGCTGGTCCCTCCCAACACTTCCTTCTTTCTGCCTTCCCTGGACTTTTTTGTCACGCCTGCATGGTTGGGTCCTTCTCTTCTTGTAGCTTCTCTTCCTCCCTGACCCCACTGGCCTTGTCACAAACCTGTGCTTCCGGGACCTTTCTGTGCTTCGGTGACAAAACTCCCGCTTGGGGAGACTTTCCCCCGACTGCCTTTTGTCCACGTATCATCCATCACCATTTCCGTTCGGGTCAGTTTGCCATCGCCGTTCGAAATGTAGCACTGAGACCAGCAGAACCAGGGATCCCTGTGCAGGCTCCGCAGCAAAGAGCGGAATTATCAGTTACAATGTCCAGAGGGGAATCGGAATTAGACCCCTGTTTGCTGTCTCAATGGCCCCAAGCACTAGCCGAGCTTTCAGCCATTTCTACAGAATCCCTCTCTCCACGTCAGCTGACGTCCCCCCCTCCACCCCCCGAATTAGCAATGATAATGGATCCCTTCTGCTATCAGGGGAAACATTCAAGACAAGAAAGCAGGCAATCTCTCCGAGGTAAAGATTTCCTTCCGTGCCTGCCTCTTCACTGAGCATAAGAGGGAACAGCTACCTTTCTCCTCTTCTGCAAACCGCAACCAGCGTCTTAATAAAGAGGGTTCCCATCGCTTCCCGACCTGGGACCAGGCAGTGGCCAATCGTGGTCACGTTTGTTCTTTTTCACTCCCTTTCCGTAGCCTCGCCCTCACTACGACTCACAGTGGAGCGCATACTCTGTAACAACTCATGTCTCGCATCTCTTTCAGTGCTCCCTTCAAAATAGTAAAAACCCATCAATGCCAGCTGCATCGGCCAGCGAGATGGTATGGTGCGGGAGGTGGCTCTTGCTAAAAAGAAAGTGATAATTCACATCATTTTCATGAAGTAAATTTGACCCACTTACAAGAAATTTGTAAGAACAATGTCCCATTTTTTTACATGCAAGTGATGCTACTAATTAATCTTTGACACTTGTTAACGTTTCTACCTGAAAAGATGACGTTTGCCAGGAGCTAAAGTGGCATAGATATGTATGAACAATAACTGTGCGCCCTCGATCCAGAACGGACTCATTCAGGTGGCCATCTCCCCAGTGAACTGTAGAACCGGAGGCTTCAGCTTTTGCTCCCTCTGAAATCAGGCGCGGGCTCGTCTGAGGTGTCAGGCCGCGAGGTGACTGCCCTCAGCTGTGACTGCGGGGCTTTCAGTGTGAAATCCTGTCATGGTGTAACCCTCTCTGGGCTCATTCCTGGAGCCTTTTGCGTGGCTGTGGGCCCATCTTGAAATCCGAGGACGCTGAGAGGAGTCTCAGCGTCCGTGCAAGGCCCCTCGCCCAGCCCGGCCAGTGGACAATGCATGTCTCACGTAGACACCATGCTGTGCTTCCGGTGCCCAAGATGCTCTGGAGATACATACAGATTCACATGAAAACCATTATTGACGTCTGAGTTGCTTTTGGGGGTTTTTTTTTTTAATGTTTATTGATTTTAGAGTGAGTGAAAGGAAAGAGAAAGAGAAAACATCAATGTGAGAGACACACACCGATTAGCTGTCTCCCGTAGGCACCCCAACCAGGGATGGAACACACAGCCTGCGTTTGTGCCCTGACTGGGAATCAAACCAGTGACCTTTTGGTGTACAGGACAATGCTCCAACCCACTGAACCACACCAGCCAGGGCCTGAGCTACTTTTTAAATTAATATGTTTTCTTAACAGATTAAAATATAACCACCTTGTGGGAAAGGTCCAGGTAACACCTCCATTTAAAAACTGCAAAGAAGCCAGCCAGTGCCGGTGGGAATGCTGCCCAGCGTCCTTAGCTTTGCTTCCACCCCTTAGATCTGCACCATGCTCCACTTTCTGAGCGTGTTAAATGATGTCAGTGCATCAAGGCATGCAGGAAATACGGAACATGCCAATGTCATGAAATCTGTCAACAACTCTGACCTTCCCATGTGTCTGCTCCTCGTTCCAGGCCCAAGATCCCATCCATCGCCACGGGGATTGTGGGCGGCCTCCTCCTGGTGGTGGTGGTGGCCCTCGGGGTGGGCCTCTTTCTGCGCAGGCGCCACATCATCCGGAAGCGCACGCTGCGAAGGCTGCTGCAGGAGAGGGAGGTGAGTGCACCCCACCCCTGCCCCGCCCCTGCCTCGCCCCCCCTCCCCCCCCCGCTCCTTCCAGGAACCCCCACCACCCCAGACAGGAAGAAGGACTCTCCCGTGTGGACATTTGACATTCTGTATTTCACATTTGTCACTGTATCCTTATGCTTTCTTTCTGAACATGCAGTTACCCAGTGGGTTGCATGTCAGTGCCTCTCTCCAGTGAAAGGCATGAGTTTCTAGGATAAGTCACACAGCAAGGGTGCAAGACTGAGTGGCGTCCTGCAGAAAGGACAGTCCTCATGTCCATGCACGGGGAGAGCCTTGCGCACAGGCACCTCCTGACTTCCTGGGAGGGTGCTGCGGTCAAGGAGTAACTTTGGAAAATGCTCTTGTCCACACTGGTGGCTGTTCCTTTCTGAGCTCTGCTTCTCATGGTGTCATTCCTGACACTGTCGCTCCCTAAGATGGTCCTCACCCAGCACCTGTGTCCAGCAGTGTCGGAAGCCACTCCGGGGAGGAGAGACCCCCAGCCACTGTGGCATCATGGTGCTTGGGTGTCGGGGGGCCTGGTGGGCAACCAAAATGACTCCCCACATAAACATGTGCCTCACCCAAATGTTCCCAGTTCAGCCAGCTGGCCTAGAAACAGAGGTAGGAACTGTGTCTGTGGAACTGGGGCGGCTCCATGCAGGGATGCTGGGTCTTTTACGAAGTGCTTCAGAGAAGGTGGCCGTGGCGGGCTCTTTGTGCTGGAGCCTGACCGCCCCCCCCCCGTGTGTCTGGCCCCACCTGCCCCACCCAAGATCACTCACGCTTGTCTCCTGCAGCTGGTGGAGCCCCTCACGCCCAGCGGAGAAGCACCCAACCAGGCTCTCCTGCGGATCTTAAAGGAGACAGAATTCAAAAAAATCAAGGTGCTGGGCTCTGGCGCATTCGGCACCGTGTACAAGGTGAGGCCGCCAGAGACAGAGCACCCACACTCCCGGGGACCCAGGTCCGCGGCCACCCCCCCCTCCGCCCTGGGGGAGTGAGCCCAGGGTCCTCCCTGCCATTCGCTTCTGTCACCAGCTGTTGGTGTCACTGAGGGTTCGGAAAATCCCAACCTTTCTCCCAAGTTGTCAAGAGGAACTCTTTTATAATCACAGCGACAAATAAGCTTTCCTCGGAGACCTGGACACAGACATTTTCATAGAGGATGCCGGTGACCTTTTAGAGGGGTCTCGAGGACAGCATCCGAATAAAGCCCAGGTCAAAACAGCTCCCTCTTAATTCACTCAGTTTTCTAGACGCTCTTTTCATGAAGCCTGATTTCCGTTAGATCCCCTATCTGAGAGCTCTGGAAGAAGTGACACACGCTGATTTTATCATCGTCATGAGTTTCGATGTTTATCTAACTGCTCTGATCCAGGGGACGTGATAGCTGAAGGGCTGCTGAGCCACGGCCACTCCCGGCACCGGT
The DNA here is from genome assembly GCA_004026765.1 of Micronycteris hirsuta. Taxonomy (NCBI): domain Eukaryota; kingdom Metazoa; phylum Chordata; class Mammalia; order Chiroptera; family Phyllostomidae; genus Micronycteris; species Micronycteris hirsuta. The sequence goes on from PVJI01013832.1 coordinate 33,182, forward strand.
GGCCTGGGCATGCGTGGAGCTGAGCTCCTGGTCCCTTGCCCCTGGTGGACAGTGTCACCAATGAAGTCCCACATGGCAATGGCATAATGACTGCCAGTTCACGTCTTCCCCCCCTCTCCATCCTAGGGACTCTGGATCCCCGAGGGCGAGAAGGTCAAAATCCCTGTGGCCATCAAGGAATTGAGAGAAGCCACGTCTCCAAAAGCCAACAAGGAAATTCTCGATGTGAGTCTCTGCTGTGGTCTCGCGTCGTCCACAGGCCTGGGTGTCAGGGGCCACTTTCTGGTGACTGGCACTCTGTATTGGACTTTCTTCGTCACCACGTTCTAAACTAAAGGGCCACCTTTCATGTCCTTTCTGTTCTAGCTCTAGTTGGTATAAATCCCTCTCAGGCTTTCTCTTATGGAGAAGACTCACCTCTTCCATTCTGTTATCTCCCCAACAAGATGGACACTCATAGTCGCTAGGCAATGACCAGGGGCCAGTCTGCGTACTGGCTGCTTCATACCCACATCGCACCTGGTGCGCTCTGGCCTAGGTTGACGCTCGACACTTTGTCAATGAAGAAATGGAGGCGTAAAGAACTTCCTCGGTGTCACAAGGGAGGGGTAGGATTCCAGCCTGCTGTCCCTTCTGGCTCTGAAATGTGTGGTCACTTGGCTCCATGAAGGTAGCTAATCTTTAAAATGACTTGTTAAAGGTGCCCAGAACTAGCAATATGGTGCTCTGCTAACTGTATAAACGGTCACCCGCCTTCTGTGCTTTCCCCCAAAATGATCTCCACGTTCTTCAGCATCTCCAGATTGTTATTTGATAGAGGAGTCTCTGGACCATCCCACAGATTATTATGTTTTTACTTTTGTGGACATAAAAAATGTCCAAAGCGGCAGAGAATTGTTTTGAGTTTATTTGAGCCAAACTGACGACAGTTGCCAGGAAGCAAAATTCTCAAGGGATTGAGAAAATGCTCTGGTGAAGGGCAGTTTGTCGACTTATTTTATACATTAGAAGCAAAGGAGGCGACCTAAGGGGGAGTTACGTGAAGTCCATTGGCGGTAGCTTACTGAGGGGGCGGGGAAAACAGAGCCGGGAAATCTCAGGGATCGGACACGAAGTAAAACGAAGAGACACACACTTCTTTTCATCCTTCTTTCACCCTGTGGCTGCAGGATAGCTGACTGCCATTTCCAGCACACGGAGGCGGTGCTTGGGCAGAGAGCGTGGTAGCGATGAGGGGCCCCTCTTCTGTTCTGGTGGGAGACTGTGCTCTGAAGGGTCCAGAAGGGAGGATTTCGAGATGAGGGACAGCCTCCCTAAGGTGAAGGCTGACCTCCGTCACAGAAGCTGCAGGACTGCACTCCCCGACTCACTGGAAGTTCAGGACTTTTGTGTTCAGTCCGTCCTCGGTGGTTACTTCCGGTCCCACCACACAGGCCTCCCCCACACTCAACATGTCCAGCGTGCAGCCCCCTTTTCATCCACGCTTTCAATTCTCTTAACCTTCCTCCACCTTCTCTGGCCCCTGCCTAGCCAGGGAGGTGCTGTGGACTCTCAGCGGCAGCTGCAAGTGGCCGTCCTGGAGGTTGGCAGCGGCCACTCCAAGCAGGGGCTCGGGTAGCCCCAGCAGACTACCCCCCAGGGCTTTGTGGGTCACAGGTCTCTGCCTACTGGGCGTCAACGAACCCTCTTGCTCTTGTCCCAAGGCAGAGCCTGTGAACGCGGAGGTGAAGGGGCTCGGCAGGGACTTAGGGAAACAGTCAAAGGAAAAGGACTCAAACACCAGGGCGGTCCGTCCATCTTACAGCCAAGGAGGACAGAGGTCAGGTGTAGTGTCCCCACTAAGGTCTCTAACCCACAGAACCCACAGTCAGCCAAGCCGACAGGGACCTTTCTCAGTGTGTTTGGGGACGGTGGACTCCCCAGGGCCGTCCTGTCACCGAGGGGCACATCAGCCCCGGTCCACCTCTTGATGGGAGATGACACATTCACTCGGTGCCGTCGAAAGCCTCCCACACTGATGGCGCCCTCATCAACCAAAACTGGCTTTCGTTGTCACGGTTCACAAATTAACGTGACGTCCCGTTAACATGGTGTCGGCTCCTGTTAGTGTGGCCACGAGAAACGGGTGGAGGACACAGCTGTGAGGCGCTCCCCACACAACTCCGAACTCCTGCCGCGTGGGCTCACCTAAGTCCCAGTTTACCCACTCAAGGCATTCTGAGAAATTTCAACAAAATGCTGTTGAAATGCGAGTTTCAACAATATGTACAATATTTACAATATTTACAATATTTACAATTTACAATTGTAAGGGCGATTTTGAAGACAAGAGCTATGCTTTGGGTAGGAAGTAGTTTTCACTGAAAAGGGGCCCCCCAGGACCCCTAAAACTGGAGGAAATCTGCTTTTCTGGGGCAGAGAGATAAAGGCCCCCATACCCCCACCCCCACCCCCACCCCGGGGCTGGGCACCTTCATGCAAACTTGTGAGTGGTTCCCCGCTCCTGACCACTCTCTCATCCGTGCTCGATCAGGCCCTGAGACCCAGCACGCAGTCCTGCAGCCTCTGCTGACGATGCTCTCGGTGGCTCAGTTAACTGGTCAAGTTTCAAAACCATGGGGTACCTACTCTTTATCCTTCAGTTAGACACACCTCTGCTGAAGGAGTTTAATCTCTAGGGGAGTCTTTTCTCCCAACTCTTAACATGAAATAGTTCTCAGATGGGGAAGACAAGCAAGAAGGAAGGAACCAAAAATCATTTTGGCAACTGGGACAAAGTAACAGACTTTCATGGTCCCCAGGCCCCAGAGAAGCCTGTGCCACGTGAGCACAACACCTGCCCTCGGGGCCTCGGAGTGCTGGCTTCGCCCGCGCCTGGCCGGGCTGTGGCCAGTGCAGATGGTTGCGGAATACCAGGCATGCCTGCCATAGGTCACTGAACCTCCAGGACTCCAAAATAAACAGCCAGAACAAAGCTCACTTTAACTTCCGCACACACTGAACAGGACACGTGACCCAGCAGCGTCCCCATTGTGCCTGGGGGTAGGGCGGAAGTGGTGGCCTGGTTCTGTTGCTCTATCAGATTCTGATCGGGGACCTGGCGGGTTGCCAGGCTCTGTGTGGCCTGACACCCACAGCCGCGCTTCACTCCCTGATTCCCGGGTCCCGGTCCAGTCCGCGCTGGCCCCACAACAGATGGGCTGCTCAAACTGCTCCGGCGGCAGATTTTTCTCCCCTCCACAATGAATACAATATGTTCCCAAAGCTCAACCAGATCTTGAGAAAGCAGGAGCCGCTGGAGGATTGCTTCGGTGTTATGGTTGTCCCGGTTCCCAGACTCGGGGGAGGGCGTGATTTGTGCTTCTCTGGCAATCCCATGGCCTATTAATTTTTCCATGGGCTTTCCAGTGTAAACTCAGGGCAGGCCACGGAAAGAGAATGCAAAACAGATTTATATACGTGCTGGGTGTGCCATAGCATCCAGAGTTTTCTGGTAGAGCTTCAGCCAGAACACTCGGCCGGAGACCAGCCCATGGGCCCAGCTCTCATGCTAGGAATCGGGGGCTTAAGCTGGCCATTTGCTTTGCTGGGCCTCAGTTCCCTTGTTAGGCAAATAATGGCCTCCAAGGAATTCTCAGGCCCTTGCCAGTTCTCACTTTTTATAAATAGCCCTTCTCAAAGGTGACGGGGTGTTCAAATGTCCATAAGTATGAAACATCTACTCTTTAATGTGGTGATATTAGGTTCACGAGACAAAAGAAACGCAGATTCTGGCCTGGCTGGGTGGCTTGGTTGGTTGGAGTGTTGTCCCGTACACCAAAAGGTTGCGGGTTCGATTCCCAGTCAGGGCACATACCTAGTGTGTGGGTTTGATCCCTGGTCTGGGCATCTAGGGAGGCAACCGATCAATGTTTCTCACAATGATGTCTCTCTGTCTCTCTCTCCCTGTTTCTCTCTCCCTCTCTCTCTAAAATCAATAAACATTCCTTGGGTGAGGATTAAATTTTTAAAAATTAAAAGAAGTACAGACTGTACTTGCAAGGAGAGAGCCTAACCACTCAGGAAAGCATCCAAACGAAAAGCCTGCAGCCAGGTTAAAACCTGCAGCTTTTCTGTTGCTGTGCATGGAAGTCCTGTGGTTCCCGGTCTGCTTTGGGCTTCTGGCTTTGCCAGATTTCAGTGCGGTTCAACCCTGATGTTTCCGAGGCAGCTCTATGGCTGGATGTCGGGCAGGCACTGCTGGAGGGAAAAGAGAAGGAAAGATCCAGGCACTCCCGCCAAAGTGCTGACTGCGTTTGCTGAGTCAGCACATGCAGGGGAAATCGAGGCAATAAGTAACCGGCATCTGGCCCTGCGGTCCAGTGGGACTCTGGGCGTGGCCCTGGAGCCGATGCGCAGGCCTTGGAGAGTGTGGAGGGGGAGGAGGTGTTCGGAATCACACTGATGTGTCAGTGAGTCTCATGGGGAGTGCTCGGAAGCCCTGGGTTCCCACAAATTGCTGGGCCCCGCCTCCCTACGGCTCAAGGAGGCCCAAGAGTTTGCATCTGTAACTTAAATTTTCCAGGCTGTGCTGAGCCTGCTCCCCCAAGGAGAAGTGGGAGATGTTGGGGGAGTTCAACTCAGATTGGGGGTCAGGGAGGCCCCCTGAGAGGAGTCAGCGAGGGACAGGAGGCAGAGGGAACAGACCCAGGCCATCCCCTGGGGTGGGGGTATGGGTGGGGTGGGTGGCTGAGGGAGGGTTGACGGAACTGGGCAGGAGGACCAGAAGGGCTCAAACTCGAGGCTCCTGGGCTAAGCCCAGGGGCTGCGAGACCAGAGAAAGGGGGTTGAGACCCTACCTCCCGTCTCCTGTCCTCCACCTCCCATCCCCATCAGCCCCAGGGCCTTCACTTGTGCAGAGAGCCCGGCTGCCCTCTCTCTGAAGGAGCGACTGAGAGGCACAGAGGAGCCCCTGGACTGTCTCCTGCAGACCATGTGGTCCCTTCCACAGCCTCAGAGAAAGCCACCACCCTTTGTGTTTTAAAGGGAAAGAGGCAGAATAGATGGGTAGAAATCCAGAAGGATCCCCTGGTGGTCTCTCAGGCAGAAGAGAGGGTCCCACTGTGTGCAGGGTCATAAATAAAGCAGCTTCCTCTGCCTAAGAATAGCAGAGGGTTAAAGTCAAGTCTCTGTTGGCTGACCTGTGTCCCAGCCTCCTGCCTGGCGTCCAGCCGACTTTGCAGGGGTGGGGGTGGGGATGCCTTTTGCAGAGCAGCATGGTTCTGCCCTAACACTCAGGCAGGGGCCACGCAGACCACCCCCCACCCACCCCCTTCACAATGAGTCCTGGGCAGCCAGCTGAGTCTGCCGTCCCAGTAGACTCAATGCCCTCAGTCCCTTCCAAAGCCCGAGACGGGCACCCGGAAAGGACTTCTTCGGCTCCACTTGGCAGAGATGGCCCGAGCATGACAGCAGTTCCCACGGCCCGGGCAGGGGCACAGAGTTCTCTGTGGAGACCAAATTCTCCCTTGCCACCCGCTGGCCCAGGTGGCCTCAGCCGGAGCTCCCACCGTCACACCTGTGCGGTGCCTATGCCTAGTGAAGGGTCCCTGGCAGCATGTTAGATGGCAGCCTCTTAGCCTTGAGGCAGAGGGATTCATCATGACATCCTCGGCACTATCCACACTCGGGGACCTCAGGTCTCTTTCTCAAACAGTATTTTGCTGGTGGTGAACACCGCCAGGGACTCTGGGGAGGGGAATCCGCATGTGCCCTGCGGCAGGTACCAGCTCCGCAAAGTGCCTGGCCATTTCACAGCCTGCTACAGAACAGGCCCCGCAGAAACATCTGTCTCCGTGTCCGTCTCATGGGCCGGCTTCCCCAGCCCCTCCATGGCCACATTTTCAAACTCATGCTTACTGACCTGGAACGGGGTCTGCCGGCCTGTGCCTGCAGCCCCGCGGGGAGCCTCGCTGATGCCGCCCTGTCCTCTTGCCCTCGCAGGAAGCCTATGTGATGGCCAGCGTGGACCACCCCCATGTGTGCCGCCTGCTGGGCATCTGCCTGACCTCCACGGTGCAGCTCATCACCCAGCTCATGCCCTTCGGCTGCCTGCTGGACTACGTCCGCGAGCACAAGGACAACATCGGCTCCCAGTACCTGCTCAACTGGTGTGTGCAGATTGCCAAGGTACGTCCGGGGGGTACTGGCCCGGGACAGCATGCAATGCAGGCAGCCAGACCCCGCAGCCTCCGTGGGCTGCCCGGTCCCTTAGTTCCGGGGGTATGCGATCATTAGCAAGAGCCACACTTTCTTTTGCATGAAATTGAACTGTCTTCTGCATCCAATCAGGGCCTGTCCCACTGCACGTTGAAAATCTAGTTATCCAGCTACATTTGAACAGTTGGCTCTTCGTTGGGTGCTCAGTGTGGCTGGGTGTTTGGGCTCTTATTTGCCTGGGGTTCTTCGGTCATTTGCAGGAGTGGAGACACCTGTCCGCTCATCGGGACTCGATAGCAAAGCAAGCACAGCAAGCTGAGGCTAGCAGGAGAACGCGGAGCCTCGTGGCCGCGTGGGCCGGGCGGGTGCTGGGGGCAAGGCCCGGGATGTAGGGCAGAGAGGGGTCGACAGATGCTTCTGCCACCTCGCCTCCCGTGAAGTCATCCCTGTGTGTGTCCGGACCGCCCTCTCCTTTCTTCTGAAGGTCACCAGCCGTCCCTGAATCCACGATGGGTTCATCTCAAGATCTTTAATTCAATTTGTGAAACCTTACGTTCAAATAAGGCCACTCTCTGAAGTTGCAGGCAGACATGCAGTTTTAGGGACACTATTCAGCCCGCAACTGTGGCCGCCCAGGGAAGGAGGGTGCTAGTCCCAAGTAGCCTTGAGTGAATCGAGAACTACTGCTGAGGGTCTGGTGCTGTCCTGACTCCCCACCCCCAAAATTCCTCCCTAGCTCCAGTCCCTGACCTCCACAGCAGGAAAGTCAAGGCCACGGCCACCCCCCAGGCCGTCTCATAGACCGTGCCTCGTTTTCTTGGTAGCACAGAACACGCCCCGGGAAGGTCTGGTGTGTTTTCTTGTTTGCAGCCGCCTGTGCCCACGCCCCCAAACTGGGAGGGGGCTCTCTGTGAGCGGATCCCTGGTGGCACCCCGCACCCCGCATCCTAAGGCCGCGCCCACCAGCTGGTTAGCCTTTTCTCTAGTTATCTCATGTCAATCCGCAGCTCCCCAAGAGTGGCTTTTCACGTGATGGGTGGCGGTGCCCAAGGCAGAACTGGGCTAACGACTCCAGGCGGTGGGCTGCAGATTTGACTCTGGATTCAGGCACTGCTCCTCCAGGAGACCTCGGGCAGGTGGCTCCGTGTTTTCGCACCGAGTCTCTTGGCTGTAGTGGGATTCTGCCACCTGTCTGCCCAGGTGTGGGGATGACACCTGTCAGCCTCTGTGCAGCACCTGCCACACAGCTGCTGCTCACTGATGTCCCCTTCCTCTGCGTCTTTCCCCAAATGGTGGCCAGAGTGGGTGGGTGTGATGACTAAAATCTGACTGGAAATATAGTTTCAGACTAGTTCTGCACCTACTTAGACCAGCGTCTCCTACAAATGGCAGTGCCTGAGACAGGGACGGACTCAGCTCCCCCACCGCCCCCGGCCCCCGCCCCAGGGTCTGGTCGAGTGGGAGTCGCCGCAGTTCCTGAGCTGCATGTCCTGGGCCTGAACGTTTTGCAAGCTGGTTCTCTCCGTATAGGCTGTTGCTCGCAATGTCCACCTCTTAGTTAAGCCCCCGTTCTGCCTCTTGTGTTCTGCGGAGCACCGCTGCGCCTTAGAGTCCTCTCACAGGTGGCTGTTCGCCCTGGGTCCAGTGGCCCACTTACTGTCACGAGAGGTGCTGCGTTCTGGTAGCCGCAGTGAGGAGCGTCTGCCCCCGGCGGGGGAAGGAAAGGCGCCGTTGTCTCAGCTGCGAAGAGAGAAACTGGCTCTTGGGTTCGGGACTATTTATCTAAGTATTAAACAATTTTCTTTGTAAAAGGTTTAAGTGAAACTAACTACCCAGAAACACTTAGTGGCTGAGCAGGCAGTAAACTCCTGGGCTGTTCGAAGCAGGATTTATTGACTTGTAAACGTCCTCTGTTGCTTCACCGGGGCCGGGACTAACTTGGGACGTTGTCTAAATATTGCGGGGAAGCTGGTCGATTGTCCCGGCTAAACTGCCAAGAGGACAAATAAAAATGGTCTTACCTGGGCAAAAGGGGAAAAAATAGAACTGGCCGAGGGAGGGAAGTGGGGGCAGGATTCAAGGTGCAGAAGGAAGCCACACCCCTTGCTGATCATGGTGGAAATGGCTTCTGTCCACCGCCTTAAAACCTCGCTCTCAGGAGCTTCGAGAGGCATCAGCTACTGCCTACCCATGAGAAAGGTCATAGGTTGCTGAACTCCTGGCTCACAAGGTCATGGGTGTCTATCACTTCCTGAGAGTGACTTAGGGACTTCAGATTGCGTATCCAACTCTTTCTGGCTCTGCGAGCCAGCTGGTAAATCCCAGAATCTCTCAGGTGGCATGGCCATGTTGTACAACATCTAATCCAAAAAGAGCCTCTTGTCACTGAAGTTCGGCAAACAGTTCTTCGGCGTCGCACCTGTCCCTGCAGACACCGTAGTCACCTTATTGCAAAGTTCTGCAATAAATAAAGCTGCCTAGGCCGTGGCTCAGCTAGCATTCCCCACACCTTCTGGACGGCAGCACTTCTTGTCACCGACCCCGATGAAGATCTCATGCAGCCGAGTTTCTCGAGGGTTAAGACCCTCAAGAGCGGGCCGTGCTGAGGTGTGAAGAGCGCTGTCGGGGCAGGCGGAAGGTCTCAGAGGGCGACCTTGTCCAGCTGTCATTCTCCAACCCCAGCCTGATCAGCACCAAACTCTGCGTAGTTCCATCGGCAAGATAAAACTGAGTGAGGATCAACTTCCCGAAAGATAGAGTTCAAAGGATTCCTTCTCCAAGTCCACTTTACTGTGGGGAAACTGAGGCATGGGGCACATAAGGATCTGGCCACGGCCCCAGGCTGGCCGGCAGCACGCCCAGGATTCGACACCAGGGAGCCCGGGTCCAGATCCTTCATCCTCACTTGACCTCTCGGCTCCAGGCAGAGCCACAGGCCAGTGAGCCCGGCTGTCTTCCCGTCCCCGCACAGTAGGTTGTCAGTGCTACACCATCTCTGTCCACAGGAGGACACGCGGACACCGTCCTGCCTCCTCTGAGGACACGGCTCAGCCATGGGACCGCTGTCCCCATCACACTTTCCGCCACTGCCCCATCCACGGTGTTGGGTGCGCCCGGACCTTTGCACGTGGCAGTCTATCTCACTCTGGACTCCTCCCGAGAGGCGCAGGATGCGGCAGCCCCCCGGGGAACAGAGTCTGTAATGTCCGGCACAGCCTCCCTGCCAGGAAAACCTTCCCTGTCGTGGGAAGCATGTCCTGAGGCTGCTGTTGTGTGTTCAGGTTCTAGGTTGGTGCTTCAGAGCTCCTTGAACCTCAGCATTTCAAAATTCATCCCAGCCGTCCTGCAGTCATTAACAAAAATAAATACGTGGAGTTAAAGTGGAGTCAGAATCTCGAATCAGGAAATGGGTTTCCCACAGGGCCCCGCGGAGGCGCTGCCGATGCTGCTTCCTGCAGCATCTGCACTGGGCTCCTGGGAGTTCACCAGCGAGGTCAGGCTCCGCTCTTATCTTTGGTGACTGGTTAAAGTGTAACCCTGTGGGGCACCGAGGTGGCCTTTCAAAGTGCCCCTGGAGTGTGGGACAGAGACCGAAGGATACAGCCTTATCGAAGTTCAAAGGCGTCTAATCTCCAGGTCCCGGAATTATCTCTGGTTCAAAGCCCTCTGGCTGGGGAGCTGTGGCTCCAGAATCTGGAAACTGCCCTTCCCTCCCCTTTCCCAAGCCTTGCTTCTGAGAAAACATCACAATTCAGTCAGCTTGCTCTGGTCCTTTAAGGACTGAGGGTGAGGAGTGGGGTGGGGTGGAGCTCAGTTCCATTTATTAGGTTTGCACAGGAACTTGTGCAGCGGCACGGGGCCAACGGGCTGGGCAGTTAGTCCTTGTTTCGGTTTGGTGTGGGTTTGGTTTTTTTTTTCACTTCCCAAGCAGCCTTCGGGCCAGCAGGAAAGTTTCCCTGGAGGCCCCAGCAGGAAATTCGGGCCACAGTCATGACGGTGGTCTTGGGGCTCAGAGCACTGGGTCTGTGAAGCAGCTCAGTCCCTGGACTTTCTGGGTCAGCTCTCCGGGCAGCCATTTGGCTGCCGGGACTTCCAGAACCTTCTAGAACAGGCTTGAAATGCCTGGCACATCCGGAGTGTTCCAAACTGTCAGCTGCTATTATCATTTATTCGTTTGTTCGTTCTTCAGCAAACTTTTGTAAAAAACGTGTCCCGTGCTGTACCAGATTCTCTGCTGGGCCTTCACAGAGGCAGAATGGACGTGAGCGAGGATAATGACACACAGCCAGAAGTACCCTCCTTGTGGGTTTAACGCAGTCACAAAAACACCGTGAGCTTCAGAGGGAGAGGGTGACGGCTTTCTGCACGCAGGGACTCGGGGGCTTGTTACCCCGTGTGCACGCCGCACCTGCACGGGAGCTCCCACAGCGCCGTCTGCAGGAAGCGTGTGCCGAGGCAGTGAGTGAGCAGTGGGGTGCAAGGCGAGAGATGAGCAAGGGAGACAGAGAAAGGAGGAGAGGGAGGAGGAGGAGGAGGAAGGACAGAGAAGAGAGAGCATTGAGGGAATACAGACTTTTCGCCCAACCAGGCCAGGGGCCAAGCATAACTAAGCCTTTTTGAATGGGCGAGTCCATCATATTTAAAAACAGAGAAATTCCCCTTTTGTAAAAGACGGGGGGACCCAGAGCACATCATCATCGGGCCCCAGGGCTCCAAGGGGAGAGTGAGCCCAGGGAAGGAGCCCAGGCAGGGGGCTCCCCAGGGAGGGTCAGGGAGCAGCAAGTCAGCCCTCCATTCAGAGCATTTTCTCAGCTTCCGCCCCTGCGCTCTCCCTCCCCACACACCATCCCTAAATAATCACCCCCGGTGTGGAAGACCTGCCGGTCCGGAGAAGACCTGCCGGCTGGCTGCCTCCGGAGCGGACGTGAGCCTTGTTCGTCTTCTTTCCTGGCACCCGAGAACTCTTGGGAAGGGAAGCATTTCAGTCTAACAGCATCTTAAACACTTATTCAGGACCTGTCTGGATAACGGCAGGGAGAGGGGAGACGTGGGAGTCCACCATTTTTTCCTGGAGAAAAGAAAAACATGAAAGGTCCCAAAAAGAGCCCTCAGTGGCCGATCCAAGCGTGCTAGGGTGGCTGGTTTTGCTCCAGAAAGAAAATGTTTTAAATCTCGCTCTGCTGTGACAAGCTAACTAATAACTTTCACCTCATATCTATGTGAAAGAAAGCAAAGAATTTGCTAGAAAACTGGGGTAGGGGGACTTTGTCTCTCCTGTTGCACCAAAATGGAGCAGACAAGCGAACTAGTAACTCAGAGCTGGTTAAACCCACACTCATCCTTTTCAGGCACTTCAGGATGCATTCCTGTGGCGCCTACTCTGTGCTGGAGAGTTCTGGAGTATCAGCCCTAAAGGAAGGGGGACACGTCCCCTGTCCTGGCTGCCGGGAGAGGTCTGCAGGGCTGGACCCCTCCCCCACGGCTTGTCCCTCCCGCCACCTGGCCCCACACAGAGGGGAGGGCTGCTGGCCATGTCGACAGCCTGGAGCTCAGTAGGACGACGGGAGGCAGGCTTTGAGCAAGTAGGAGAGGAGGCCAGGAGGGCCCCCCCTGCCAGCTGGAGGACGGCTGTGGGCGAGGGCTGGATTTCAGGGGGACGGTCCCGGGAATTCGCTGTGTGTCGGGCACTGCGCTGGGGGCTTCTCAGCTGTATTTCTCACTTTCTCTTACAGCAGGGACTCTTGCTACCGGGGAGGGTGCAGGGCATGGCACCTTGTAGAAACCAACTCAATAGCCATGTGGCTTGCATTTAAAATGAGAGAGAGAGATAATAAAACTGGACAGACCTTCCACACTGGCAGTGAGACTGGGAGGGGCAGCCGAGCTGGGAGCGAGCCTGCAGGACAACACTGGGAAGCCTCTGTCCACCCGATGCACGGCTCAGCTGGGCTCAGCACAGGGCCAGGAGGCCAGCCAGGTGGCAGCCCAGCGGGGAGCTCCCGCTGCGTGGCTGTCCTCTCCTGCTCGGTCCCTCTGGGGTTGAAACTCGGGTATCACCGGGCTGGGGAAGGGTCAGCGAGTCGGCGGCTCATGGTGCTCACCACATGGTCCTGTGTTTCAGGGCATGAACTACCTGGAGGACCGGCGCCTGGTGCACCGGGACCTGGCGGCCAGGAACGTCCTGGTGAAGACACCGCAGCACGTCAAGATCACGGACTTCGGGCTGGCCAAACTGCTGGGCGCGGAGGAGAAGGAGTACCACGCCGAGGGGGGCAAAGTAAGGGCCCGGCTTGGACCCAGCAGCGCTTTCCCAACCACTGACTGACGGACTGACTGACGTGGGGGACATCCTCAGGACGTTCTGGGTGACGTGACAGCTGCTGCCACCAACACCTGGGTCTAGCCAGGGTCTGCTGTCCGTGCGAGCTGGGCGGCTTGGGATCAGGATTTGCTGGGCGAGAGAGTAAGGATGTTTCTGATGCATCCAGAGAATAAAAAGCAGCAGCGGTGAGCTCAGCTCGGAGTCCGGGTTAGCCGAGGTGAGGTTTCGGCCGCCCCTGCAGGGACACCACTGGGAAACGCACGCAGGTTGGGCGGCTGCTGCCTCTGAGAATAGGTCAGGAATGCCGGGAGCTCCGAGGGGTTCCCAGACCCCCCGAGGGTGGCGGTGACATGCTCCAGGGACCGGCGTGGTGGAACGTGTTCCCTCCTCTCGCCCAGATTCCGGGGCTCTCCAGGGGTCTCTCCCTGAGCAGGGAGGCGCACAGCTCTCCTGTTAGTCCTTCCAGAATGCTCTGGATCAGCTGTGCCCATCTGCAGTTTCTCTCTGACCTGCATGGCCCCAGGAAGCACCCACGAACACAGGGCCAATCAGACCCCAGGGCACGACCAGGGTCCCCAGCTCCCCACACTCCCAGGCCAGAGGCCCTCAGCTGCCAGCTCAGGGCCCTAGCAGGACAACCCTGCGCTCAGCCACTGGAAACCTGCCCCTC